>CAUYPK010023178.1:0-58275 GCA_963574355.1 Loris lydekkerianus
TGGCAGTGGTTATATAATGTTGTGATCATACTAAAAAGACCACTGAACTGTACACTTAAAATGGGTAGACGGTACAGAATTGAAATAATTTTTAAGACGAAATTTAAATAAAACGTTTGTTTATATTTTTACATGCTTAAATTGCATTTACATTTCTAAAATTTAAATTTATTTAAAATTACAAAATTTTTCGAACATTTTGTAGAGTTTAAGTGGGGCCTTGTGCTGGTCATTGGAGTTAAAAAGCAACTGTCTCACTCTGTCGCCCTGGGTAGAGTGCTGTGGCATCCTAGCTCACAGAAACCTCGAACTCTTGGGCTCAGGCAATCCTCTTGCCTCAGCCTCCTGAGTAGCTGGGACTACAGGTGCCGGCCACAGCGCCTGGCTGGTTTTTCTATTTTTGGTAGAGACAGGGTCCTGCTCTTGTTCAGGCTGGCAAAGCAACATCTCTTCCTTCTTGCCAATGCAGAGTGTATCTCAAGCCTATGATCACACGGAGGAGGAGTAATTCCTTCCCGTATTTGAACGGGTATTCCCTAGCAGCCCTGCATCACCCTGGCGTCTGTCCCCAGCGTACCTCGTCTGGGCTGGATGCCTGGTACACGCGGCAGGAGTCTTCGTACTGCTTCTCAGCCTCCGCCTGGTCGGTCACACCGTTGGACTCGTACACGGGAGTCACGTTGTGGCAGAGCGCAATGGCCTTCACCGCCTCGTGCACACGGCTGCTCATGGTCCGCCGGACCTTGGTGGTAATCGTGGGGCCCTTCTGAGCCGGTGGGTCCTGGGATTGCTGCAGGAAGGAGAAATGAATAGGGAAGGTGATCAGACAGGGAGGGTCTGGGAAGCATCAAGGAACAGCCGTGCAGAGTCACTGCTGCTCCGTTTGCGGATCTCCCAGGTAACTCCTAGGTACACCTATAGACATCGTGATAAACGGCGTATGATTTTCAGGGTTCTGATCATTGATGATTGGGTGGGGGAAGTCAAGTAAAGAGGAAAAGATTACAAGTCAATGAACGAGAGTGATTCTACCTGTGGACACAGTGACTTTGTCTTCTCTGGGGTGCTGTTGGGGGCCTCCGCCAAGACGGGGACCCCACTGCATGAAAGGGGTCCCAGTACGTGGGGGCAGGGCTTCCCCTCCTGCCCATTATGGCCTTTGGAGGCAGGTCGTTCTCTGCTGTGAGTGCTGTTCCGCAAGTGTTTGGCAGAGTCCCTAGAGTAGATGCCAGCAGGACTCCACCAGTTGTAACAAGAGACGTCACCAAATATCCTGGGGGCAAAATTCTCCTGGGTTTAGAACCATTGTTTTAAATGTACAACCTTCTTGGTTTATAATAGAAGTTAACTGCTTCAACTGTCACCCTACAGAGGGGACGGTCACTAGTAAGGAGCAGCCCAGAGCAGGCCAGCGAGACCAGACAACGACCTGGCTGGTGGGACCTCCCATAAAACAGTGCCCAGCGCTGCACTTAAGGTTACTTTGAGGGGGAATGTTACCCGTGTTCACGTTCTGCCTTCCATACTGGCTTCAGACCCCAGCTTTCGCCTAAGGAGCAGCTCCCCTGCCTCTCCTCTACCCTGTGAGCACATGGCACAGCTCCCCAGAGCAAGCATCACCGTCCCTGAAACCCTAGTTTGGGCTGCTCCACTGGCCTTCCTCACTGCCAGCCACACGTCCGTGTCGCCCTGTATATCACCCTCCTCACTATCTAAACTTGGCAAGTTTACCTGGTGATTCCTTCTCTCATCTGAACAGAGAAACAGAGAGAGCTTGTCTGAGTCACTCAAAATTATGTTCCTTGCACTGGGGCAGTGCCTGGCATGTAATAAATAATTGCTGAATTAACAAACAAATTAAGAACTTGATATTCCTGAGCTGGTGGTGGATCGTCCTGAATTGACATGAATTTTTTTTCTCATTTCCAAGAATAAATGTCAAATTAACCAACTTCAGTTCTAGATTTTAAATCACAGATTTGGACAATGGACCACCTCTAATAGTCTGACTACCTCCGTAGCTAACTGAATCCTGCAGCTAGAAATGTTTACTGGATTCTACATTCCATTAAAAACATATTTATCCGACAGAAGAGAAGCAATCTGGTCTTTTAGAATGAGCCACATTTTACACCCATGACACATGGTTGCCCAAGATAGAGAACAGATGGGTTATAAGAAACAAGAAAATGACTTTCATTTAATTTTTAATACTATTTTTAGTAGTGGCATTAGACTCCTCAGGTAATTAGACAATTACTAAATTATTCTGGTTGCTGCAGGGATACACGGGGCTCTGGCTTCCTGCTCTGTTAACCCCTGGTGTCAAGAGCACACGAGTTTCACTTCCAGGCCAAAGGGCACTGCATGGTAACAATAATTAGAGTAATGAATCAGAACTCCGGTTTAAATGAATCATTATTTGCCAAGTGCTTTTAATTATAAAGAATTAAAAATTATAAAGAAGAACTGAAGATTTACAGAAAGGTTCTCTCTGTTGGAGAGACTAAATCAAGAACCTTTTCTTTTTCAAGCTCTGTAATTTATGTTCTAGCTACAAGAACATGTGTCTTTGTTTTCACCCACATTCCCCAGCACCTGGACCAAATCGTTACTGAACATCAGGGCCAATACCAAGACCTTTGACAATGTAATTGCTATAGTTAGCAAGTTTTAGTGACCGTGGCTTTGAAAGAAAAAAGCCAAGCTAAGGGCATCCATCACCAACTCCCACATTTTATAAAGTGACCCGATGTCATGTCCACAGAAGTCAAACGCTTCCACTAATATTCCTAATGTGGAGCAACACAGAGCTATGGAATTGTGCATTCCAGATAAAACAATTCCCAAGTTAGACAAAAAAGAGAACCACGGACACAGCTGAGATTTTTGTAAAGATCTCACTTTGAGACCAACGGATCATGTGAGGGTGAACGCCGAGCGCAGGGATGATAGTCCAGACCAACATCACAAGCGAGGGGCTTACTGTCTCCGCATCTGTTCATTTCTCTCTGACTTTAACACCTGTCTTCCTTTCCTACCAAGATGTTTCAGGGAGGACAGGGAATAAGCAACGGTGCTGAAACTGCCTCCCTCAGTTCTCAAATAAAAGGCTCATTGGCACACCGAACAGCAATCCACTTATGTCACTAAGGCACTGAGACCCCCAGTGGCCTAGCGAGGGTGATGCCTGGTGCCAGGCCCTCCTCAAGCATCCTCACATTCCCCATATGGAAGAGTTTCACCTCGTACAGTGTTTATCTGTAACCTCCTCCCCATAGGCCCTTTAACCTACACACATTTCTTCTTACTTAAAAAATACCAGGGGAAAACAAAAACAGATGTGGCATCCACAGAGGCAGGTTATGACTCTTTCTGCCCCGGGGAGAAACCAGCGGTCCTCTTGCGGAGGGAGGGAGGGCAGAGTGGGAGGTCAGGAGGGAGTTCTGTAACCAAGCCCAGGTCAGTGCTGGGAGAGGAACAAAGACCTCCACACACGAAGGCCCTGGACTCGGACCGGGGGTGGGTGTCTCGTACGTAATGACTCGGAATCGTTCACAGCATCCTAGCCAATGTGGAGACACGAAGACTCGTGAAAAAAAGGCTTGCGTTTCTCATTAATGACCCACGGCAGGGCCGCTTCCGGACAAGCACTCCAGCCCATATTGCAGGAAAGATTAATACAAAAATTAAATGTTGAGTCACCCTGGATACCAATTTTCTTTCTGAATGCAGTTAAAACTTCACCACATCTGGGCATTCATCATATTCATGGATATTACGAATGGGCTGCTAATGACAGAAATAAGCTATTAAAAAGCAGGAGTTTCTGTTATGATAGTCTTACTCCCCCCCCCCCCAAAAAAAAAAATAGTGCTAAGTTGATGACTAATTAAAGGGCCGCCACCACAGAGACAGGCTCCAAGACATCACTTCCAAACAACCCAGAGTACTAACCACTATACGATCACGGCCCATCACTTCCAAACAAACCAACCAAGTTACAGCTGATTGAGTAAATACAATGTTGACTATTTAACAGTGGACACCATCAGCCAACAAAGTCAACACATTTCAACTTATCCGCAGGCCCCAAGCTTTTACTCCTCATTTGGTAAAACCTGGAGATTATTTTTAGTTGTCACGTGGAGGGTAGGGCACTAACTGGCCTCTCCTAGAATGCTGCTAAGCATCCTTCGTGCACAGGACAGCCCCCCACGACACAGAACAATCCAGCCCCAATATGTCAATAATGAGAACCCTGATTTAAGCCACTGATTCTATAAATCAGGCCCAGGACTAGGGTGAGAACCTGAGGCCAACCTCTGCTGGTGCTGGGATGGATTCTGCTTTCACTTAAAATGTCAACATTTTGTCCCTTGTGGACTTTTTACATTAAAGTTTTTAAACTACTGCATTAGAATATGATTTCCCTTGATTACTGAATTCTTTTGGTGGCTCATTAAACATGCTAGGGGAGTTCCTCATTTGCCTGACCCTCCCAGGCTCGGATACAAACCATTAACCCTGAGCTCTATTATTGACATAAGTGAAAAGTGAATTATCCTATCTGTTATTTGGCTATGACAAAGTACTTCTATATGCTACAGCCAGAAAACATGCTAAACGAACAAGACCGAACCATGCAGTCCATACATATGAAATGTCCAAAACAGGAAAATCCAGAAACAGAAAGTAGATTAGTGGCTGCCAGGGTCTGGGGTGTAAGAGCAAGAGTGAGGGTTCAAGCAACATGGGCCTTGTTTTGGGATAATGAAAATGATCTGAAATTGGCAGCAATGGTTGTACGGTTCTATGATTATACTAGGAAAAAAAATCATGTAATTTTTAAAGAGCAAATTCTATTGGTGTTTGAATGATATTGCATTTTTTAAAAGGCACCAAAATAAAATAAAATTTAAAAGATAGCAATAAATAAATAAGCCAGAGGGAAGATCCTCACATCCACTCGGCCTGTTATGGTTTTATCTCATAATGTGTTCGCCATTTTCTTCTTGTGTATTTGGCCTTGTATTCATAATCTGAAGTTTTCCTGCAAAAATCTTTTAAAACCACCTGCTTTCTTTATGAGGTTAGTTTAGTTAAATAATATCCTTAAAACAAAAGCCGCCTGGATGCTCATGAACTGCCATCAACAGTTGGACACTCCGAAAATAAATAACTGTAGAATTCCAGCTCCTTCTCCAAAACACCCCAAGGACCAGACCCAACAAACACTGATCTCCTTGGGTCAACCTCAATACTACAAGAAGGATTTAAACTTGGCATTAATTTTAGAGATGAAAATGAAATGGAAATAGATGCTCTGATCTTTGCTTCCCACACTCCAGTGGGCCATCTTGCAAGCTCTGCCTTGGAAGACCCCCCAGATATAGAAACTGAGGTTCTGAAAGAGAAGAGTGAATCTTAGCTTCCCAGAAGCTGTTCCCAAACTCTGCTGTGCTTTGCAATCACTTGATTCACCCGTTAAAACTACAGCCCTGGGCAGGATTCTTGGAACTTCTGACTCTGGCAGAAGTGGTCTGGCCCAGGAGTTCCGAACACTGTACTTAAAGAAACGCTGCTGTAAATCTCATTATTAAGCTCTAAAGGTCTAAAGAATGATTGCCATGGACACAGGGGACCTTCTTGGAGTGGTGGGCACATTCTAAGAGATTAGGTAGCTGTGAGGCTCCCACAGCTTTGACGATTTACTAAAAATCATTGAACTGTACATTTAACAGCTCAATCTTATGGTATGTAAATTACACCTCAAGGCTATTTTTTTTTCCTTGCTTTTTTTTTTTTTTAAGACAGAGTCCTACCCTATGCCCTGAGCAGAGTGCAATGGCGTCATAGCTCACTGCAACTTCCGACCCAGGCTGTGAGCAGCCTACTGCATCAGCCTCTGAAAGCCGATTGGGTTTTTTGTTTTGTTTTATTTTGTTTTGTTTTATGAGTCAGGGTCTCGTTCTTGCTCAGGCCAGTCTAGAACTCAAGGCTGTGTTTTAAAAAAAAAATGTGGAAAAGCCTTCACATGTCTCATCACAAAAGCAGCACGTGCTGACTGCAAGATTTTCGGGCGTGGAGAGAGACACACTGAGCCTCACTGTTGTGGGTCTGTACCACAATTCTGAGCTCACCTCAGCCTAGAGAAGCCCTAACCCCGTGCGACCCTTCGCTCTGTTAGACTCAAGACCAGATGGGCCAAACAATTTATGAGCTTCCGCTAAGAAAGTAGAATTCATAGTAAGAAATGTCATTTTCTGCCATTTAACACTTTACAAAGAGTGTTATCTGCGCTAAACTAAAAAACAAACCATAAAAGCTGAAGTAACAAATATCCTGAAATGGGATGGCTTCTGCAAATACCAGGAGCTCTTAAATACCACCAAAATAGGGAAGGGTGTGTCTCCAGCCAGGGGTACACACCACCACCTGTGAAGCTGTCTAATAGAGTCATCAACATGTCAGGGAAAGGTCTGAGAGCGAAACACATATTCAGCTGGGTGTCAGGAAGCAAGACAGTCAAACAACAGCCCCTCAGAAGGAGGCCGGAAGGTGTAAGGAGCTGGCCTTATGAAATGAGGCAGCTCAGACCGTGCTAAAGGCTAGGGTGAGTGGGAGCAGAAGCTGGACCACAGGAGTGGAGGGGCACGGGCCACGGCTAGAACACCAGCTGGACCCCACCAGGGAGCAGACCCTGCCAGGGTGCTCCCATGCTCGGGAGGAGAGCAGGAAGAAGCAGGGAAACCGCAGTCCGGGAGTGGTACAGACCCACATCAGTGAGGCTCTGCAGAGCAAGGCAAGAGAGAAGGTTGATTCTGCCGAGTGAGAAGGGACGAAGACAAAATGCCAAACGAGCAATTTGGTGGGAGTAGGTGCCAAGGAAGGGTCAGTGGCTGAGGCTAGAGGTGGATGGATGCAGCATGGACTCAGACAGGGAGCAGGTTTAAGGGAGGAAGGAAGAACGTTGGGAGGGATCCTCAGATACAATCGTTATGAGCCACACGCACCAATGCCAGGTGAGAAGGGACACCAAGGGTGCCAGTCCAAAGCTCCGGGTTGGGGTCATAACAGACAGAGATGGAGCCATCTCTGGGTGACAGAAGCTGGATGGGGTAGAAGAGGAACCCAAGGAGACACATAACAGGGCCCAGCACCACCCACTTGATATGCCAACCTGGAATCACCACACAAAGGAAGATGGTCAAGACAGGTGGAAAGGAAAAGGGGACTGTGTGGCTTTTCATCCCTGTACAGTGAAGCAGCTCAAACAACCCTAAAGCACATCTTTGAAAGGGTCCGTGGGCCCACGTGGAGACCAGCCATCATGCCTACCTCCGACCTAGCAGGAAGAAAAGGGCTTCGTGGCTGGTTGTAGATGATGACATGAGCTGAATCGAATTAACTGTTTCATTCAAAATCCACCCCCACTGCCACATGGCCCCCTGCTAGGTAATTTTTTAGGAGACAGCATGGAAATTAGGTGTGCCTGCTGGCCAACGTTCTAGAAAATTAAATGTTCACTATAACCAAGTCAGCAGGCATTGAGGGATTCTGCCTTTAACCTTTATACAGAGATATTTCCTTCCCTTTTTTTTTTTTGAGACAGAGCTCAAGCTGTTGCCCTGGGTAGAGTGCCATGGCATCAAAGCTCACAGCTCACAGCAACCTCCAACTCCTGGGCTCAAGCGATTCTCCTGTCTCCGCCTCCCAAGTAGCTGGGACTACAGGCGCCTGCCACAATGCCTGGCTATTTTTTGGTTGCAGCCGTCAATGTTATTTGGCAGACCCAGGTGGATTCAAACCCACCAAGCTCAGGTGTATGTGGTTGGCACCTTAGTTGCTTGAGCCACAGGCGCCGAGACTTCCTTCCCATTTTTAACTGGCTTTCTGCCTGTGGAATTGTTTGTTCATTTTGACAAATTTAAGCAAAAATATGGCCTTCCTTATTCTCTAATTGACTCCAAACACAGTAACATGTAGCTGGTCTCATGTGGTCCACGCTAGCCCTAGGATGTGCCTCAGAATGACCAAAAGGGTTGGTTGTTTTATCTTATCTTACCATTAAAAGACAGAAGCTAGACCCTGCCCTAGTCTTAATGAATCAGAATCTCTAGGGGTATGAGGCCCATATAAATGTCTCCTGTGTTTGGCCTGTTTTGAAATATCATCACCAGAATTCTGATGAGCAGCAGAGATGGAGAACCACTGGGCTGTTAGGGTTATTAGGACACTTGCCAGTAATATCCTTCTCTGAAAAGTGACTGAGCCCGTAAGTTGTAAGTCATCTCTGATAATTAATTCCTTCCTCACGATTGCTCAGCTGAATGCAGATGAGACACTAAAGTTAATCAGTAACATCATGATTATTTCGCACGTAGACCATTCATTACTGCTGTTCTGGCTCCCAGCCAGGGAAAAAGGAAAAATAAACACATTCACATTCATTGAAGTGTAACCAACCATTAGGTTCCTTCTGGAACCAGTTATTAGACAAATAATTTTTTGTCAGGTGCTTCCCAGTTGCACTTCAGTAGCGCAGATTAACCCTGGAGATAAGGATGATGGGAAGAAACCCAGTTGCAATTTTATTCAAAATACAAAGGGTTAGTGGTTCCCGTGGGTTTGGAACGGAGATGCCTGGGGTGATGGACAGTGACTGCAGAAGGGTAGTGAGCTTCTCTTTGGAGTGGTGAATGTAAAACCGTGGTGATGGTTTCACAAGTCTGTAAATACACTGAAAACCAAGCAACTGCCCATCTTAAGTGGATGACTCAATGGAGTTATTGGAATTATATTTCAATATAGCTCTTTAAAAAAATGTAAAAGAATCGTTGAGGGTATTGATACAGAAGCCCTCACCTGGGTATAGATGCTGAAGATGTGGCTCTGTACTTCGTCCATGGAGTCGAGGCCATAGGCTACTGTTCCCAGATGGAGCCGTTTGAAAACCATCTCATTCTGGGTCAGAGTGCCTGAAACACAGGACAGATAAGTGATGTGCCTATAGCCCAGGGTGTTAATCATCATTAACAGGAACGACAGCTGTCATGTTTAGAGGGTTTATACACTGGAGTGGGCATTGCCCCTGCTCGGGGAGACGGGGTGGGGTCCCACCTGCCTAGAATCTTTTTCCCCTTTCGAAAATGATATCCTGGGTTTCCAAGGTGAAATGACCAGGCCTATTCCCAAGGGCAGCCCAAGAGAACTGTCAATCAGGGCATCTGACTCAAACCATTGGCCAAGAGGGTGCCACATGACATATACTAAGCCAATAAAATTCTACCTAGGAAGAATCTACAACCTGAGCAGGAAGACACAACCAATGGCCAGGGCCCTACAGAGACTGTCCGGGGGTCCTGACGCTGCCTTGTCCTGCACCTCTCCTCTCCTTCCAGAAATTCCTCTCCTTCCATCAGCTCTTCTCCTTCCAGAAACCTGGATCTGTTGTGACTTGGTGAGCAGCCGGGATCTCTGCAATAGCATCCTTTCTCCTCATGGCCACTAAATAGTACAGCTGAAGCTGAAACAGGTCTCCCGGCCCCCATGCCTTGCCCTTCAGCACTGGGATAACCTCACAGCTGGCCAGATGGTTAATTTGTGCAGTAGGGTCAGGTGTGGGTGTGAGGTCAGGACTCAAGGCCAGGCTGCCTGAGTTGAAGGCTGCTTCAGCCGTAAAGTGCCAGTGACAAGTCACTTTTACTCTCTGTGCCACATTTCCTCACCTGCAAAGTTAGGGTGTGGACTGCATATGAACACCCCAGGACAGTGCATTGAATGCATTTAGTCCTATGCAAGAGAATGCTGCTCTTATAATTGCCCCATCACCAAATAATCGGTCTTCATCAAAAGAGAAAACGAAATAGCAACAGCATGTATCTCTCATTTGTCCAGAGAGAGAATCCGAGAGTTTCGATCAAAGCCCTCGGGCACCTGCTCCCATCCCGAATCCTACAGAGGCCCCAGGAAGCGGCTCACCTGTCTTGTCTGTGAGTAAGTAAGAAATCCTGCCCAGCTGCTCGGGAATCGTGCTGGAACGAACCACGGTTCCGGGGATTTTTGAATCCCTTCGAATCACCCAGCTGTACACAATCTTGCCCATGTCCAGGTTCACACGCAAACTAGTCGGAAAACCAGAGCGAAAACGTTTCTGTGAGGTTCCTTGTATCTCTTCGTATAAACAACGTGAATATAGATACATCTGTGTGGTGGCATCTGGACTCACTCCCTACAGATGCTGGGGCTGAACCCAGAGATTTAGCAAGAGCCAACCCCATCATCAAATAGGGTACCAACTAAACAAATCATTACTTTCACAAAGGCTCTTGCTATGGGCTGAATCACTTAAAATACACAAGGGTAGTTGTTTCAGTCTTTAAAAAATTTTTTTCCTTGAGATAGTGTTTTGCTCTGTCCCCCAGACTTAAGTGCAATGACATTATAACAGCTCACTGCAGCCTCCAACTCCTGGGCACAAGCGATCCTCCTGCCTAAGCCTCCTGGGACTATAGGCACATGCCACCCTCCTCAGCTAATTTTTTTTTTATTTTTTTAAAAGATGGGGCCTTGGCTCGGCACCTGTGGCTCCAGCGGCTAAGGCGCCAGCCACATACACCTGAGCTGGTGAGTTCAAATCCAGCCTGGGGCCGCCAAACAATGACAGCTGCAATCAAAAAATAGCCGGGCATTGTGGCGGGTGCCTGTAGTCCCAACTACTTGGGAGGCTGAGTCAGGAGAATCGCTTGAGCCCAGGAGTTGGAGCTGCTGTGAGCTGTGATGCCACAGCACTCTACCCAGGGAGATACCTTGAGGCTCTGTCTCAAAAAAAAAAAACAAAAAAAAACAAAAATGGGGCCTTACTGTGTTGCTCAGACTGGTCTCCAACTCCTGGCTTCTAGTGATCCTTCCATCTGGGCCTCCCAAAGTATTGGGATTACAGGCGTGAGCCACCACAGCCAGACTTACCATTTTTTTAAATTACTTGTCCCTAAGCTAATGTATTTTTTTATGCTATATTCATTTCTTAAATTGTGATAAGATACACATAAAACTTTTAATCATTTTGAGTGTGCAGTTCAGTGGTGTTAAGTACATTTATATTGTTATTGAGTCACCACCATCCTTTATCTACGGAATCTCTCATCCTCACAAACTGAAACTTCACACACATTAAACAATAACTCCCCAATCCCTTCCCCCCCACCCCCCAGCCTCTGCAGCCCCTGGCAAGTACCCGCCCCTGCCCTTCGGATGCTACCGCCACTCTCTTGGCCTCTGCTTATGTCTCTACGAATTTGACCTCTGGATATAAGAAGAACAGACATTTGCCCTGTGTCTCATTTATTTCACTCAGCATAACATCCTCAAGGCTCACCTACACCATAAAACGTGCAGAATGTCCTTCCTTCTTAAGGCTGAATAACATTTCACGGTATGTATTATATCTACTTTTTAAATTTTATTTTATTGCAAAAAATAAATGGAAGTCTTCAAATTGATACCCCTATAAACGAATCAAATTGTTTATCATTTTACTGCCTAACCTTGAACCATACGAAGGGTTGAGTCACTAATTTTCAATCTTATTACAGATAAACTATAAAGTCTATTTCACTTAGCATCACAACATGAACACTTGTTTTGTTAGCAATAAAGTAGATTTATTCTCAGAAGCCACCATCTAGAGCCTGCAGACGAGGGTACAATCCCCCTGTGTTCTTCATGCCGTCATACCAAAAACCACAATCTCTATCCTCAGAAAAAGACAAGTTTGAACCAGGATAACATAAACATGCAAAAATGCAAGACAAATTACATAACAAAATAATCCAGTGTAAGAGAGATTATAAACGCTGGAAGTTTCAGGAGAAAGAGATACATGGTATTTTAAATGTTTCCTTTTCATTTACTGTGGGGAAAAAGTAAAAACAAGTATCTAACAGTAGGAGAAAAAATAGAGCATTAGACCTGGAAGTTAAAACAGAGCCACTCTAAGGAATGATGGGGCACAAGCATGTGTGATGCGAAGAGTTATTCATAACATACTGCTCTGATTTTTTAAAAATGCTGATTTGATATGGCTCAGAATCTCCTTTTCCTAAAATAGAAAGAAGTCTAGAAAAAAAATAGATCCCAAAATATTCCCAGTGACGATCACTTGGTAGTGAGATTACAGGCGATTTTTATTTTCTTCTTTCATTAATGATCTTCATTTTTTTTTTTCCTACTGTGACAATCTACTACTTATATCATTTTAAAAATCCATTTATTGAGCCTCTGAATCAGGAAGGCAAACAACTGGCACGGGCCACCAGCTCCCACTGCACATCCACGCGGCACAGCCCTCCCAACGCCCCTGCAGAGCTGGCAGACGAGATGAACCCCTACCACGGACTGTCACGGTAAGGAAAGACCTTCTGAGCAGAGAGTGATTCAAGAAAGGATGGTTCTGGAAAGAACACTTCCTTCCGATGCTGTAGCCACACTCCTGACTCAATTGTCCTTGAGCACCACCCACAAAGAGTCTACTTCCCTTTAAAGTCACCGAACGAGGATGTGTGAATGAGCAAAAGAAGAAAACAGCATGGCACCTAATAGGAGCCTGTCCTCTGCTTACCTGATGGGAATGATGTTGGAAAATAAGAGGAGAAAGCGAATGATCTGGAGGTACCAGCGCCCAGCAAAGTGCTGCAGGGCAACCATGACCAGCGAGACCACCACCAGAGCGCCAAAGAGGATCTTGGTGAGACAGTTCACTTCCAGGTCGAACAGGCCGATCTGGGGGAGGAAGAAGGAAGGGGTTAAGGGGACTCGGTGCAACCCACAGCCTCCCCAGCTGCTCCCCCCACCCCAGGTAACATGGTGGGATCCCTCGGTCCTTATAGCTTTGGTCTGAGAATACTGGGCTTCCATGGGCTAGAGTTCAAAACCAACATCCAAGGAACTTCAAAGAATTCTGATTTCAAAATGTGTTTGATAACCAAAGAAAATTTAGACTTAGAAGGCTATAGCCATACATGGCACAGCATCCACCACCCCACACAGTGGCCCTGAAAAATGTCCCAAGCCCCAACCCTTAGCACTGTGCCATACACTAATTCAGCATTTCCTGAAAATCTGGGGCCCACACTATTGGCAGACACCTGATTTTTAGCTGCTTCATGGAAGAACATTGTTATTTTGACAGCAATATCTTTGTTTTCATATATAGTCTAACAGATGTGTAACTGGCTCATCAATCCACAACTTCACAGAAGTAGCCCGAGATGATGGCTGTGAACAGAGGGGTGAAAAGCGTTTGGGAGACACGGCATTCCTTCACGTGGTGACAAATAATGTCATTCTGCAATGTTCTGACTCTTACAAACTACAGGAGGCATAGGGATGTGGAACAAGCAGAGGCAGAGGCCACTGGACAGGTCTGACTCCATGTGCCACAGCCAGCACTTTGGCTTAAACACCAGGCCTGCTCTTTCCTCTCTGGGCAGTGGGGTCAAGCCGGGCAGTTTGTCACGGGTGCAAGAAGGTGCCTATACTCACGGCACTGCTGGGAGGAGGAAGTGAGATGCATGCAGTAGGGCACAGTGGCTCACACCTATAATCCCTGCACTCTGGGAGGCCACGGCGAGTGGACTGCCTGAGCTCACAGGTTCGAGACCAGACTGAGCCAGAGCAAGACCTCATCTTTTAAAATAGCCAGGCATTGTGGTGGGCGCCTATAGTCCCAGCTACTCGGGAGGCTGAGACAAAAGAATTGCTTGAGCCCAAGAATTTGAGGCTGCTGTGAGCTATTACGCCATAGCTCTCTACAGAGGGTGACAAAGCGAGACTCTGTCTCCAAAAATAAAAAATAAATAAATAAATGAGAGGTGACACAACACATGGCAAATAACTGAGCTCTCCCTCAGGAGTCTGCTCTAACCTAAAAGCTTCAAAAATTATTAGATACTCATAGACATGTAAATATCTATTTATGTATTATTGCATAGGGGTGTGTGTGTGCTCATGTATGCGTGAAGAGATGGTAGGATGGTGAAAGGAACACTGGTAGGTCCTCCTGGTTTTTCATCTCATTGCTCAACCCATCACCACCAAGCATCAACACACAGCTGGTCAGCAGGACTCAGTGGCTCACGCCTGAAATCCCAGCACTCTGGGAGGCCGAGGCCAGAGGACTGCCTCAGCTCAGGAGTTCAAGACAAGCCTGAGCAAGGGCAAGACCCTGTCTCTACTAAAAATAGAAAAATTAGCTGGGCATCATAGTGGGCACCTGTAGTTCCAGCTACTCAAGAGGCTGAGGCAGGAGGATCCTTTGAAACTAGGAACTTGAGGTTGTTATGAACTAGGCTGAGGCCATGGCATTCTAGCCTAGAGAAACAGAGTGAGATAGTTAAAAAAAGAAAAAAGCCAGGTGCAGTGGCTCACACCTGTAATCCTAGCACTCTGGGAGGCCGAGGCCGGTGGATTACCTGAGTTCAGGAGTTCAAGACCAACATGAACAAGAACGAGACCCCATCTCGAAAAAACTAGCTGGGTGTCATGGCAAGCAGGAGGCTGAGGCAAGAGGATCACTTAGCCCAAGAGTTTGAGGTTGCTGTGAGCTCTGATGCCATGGCACTCTACTGACACAGTGACACAGTGAGACTGTATCTCAAAAAAGAAAACAAAAATAAAACAGAATACAGCTGCTGGTGACACCTCATGACCGTCTACATACCTTACTGCGGGGATTCGAGGTATTCATGACACTCCGGAGTTCTCTCCCGGTATAAAGAACAACACCCACAACAGTACCTAAAATGATAAAACAAAAAGCAGAAATATTGATACAGACAGGCTTAGAAAGTCCAACTACTTGGAAGTCCTCTAAATCTAACAGCCACACCATGAGAAAGTCAAATATTTTACACTGGGACCAATAATCTGTGTCTGCTGTAGGACAGCCACTCACCTCAGGTGAGCATTTCAATTTTGATTCAATTGAAATTAAATAAAATAGCCACTTAGGGTTAGTGGCTGCCTCATGAGACAGTGAGGATACAGAGAAGACATCTATCTCTACTAAAAATAGAAAATTAGCTGGGCATCATGGTGGGCACCTGTAGTTCCAGCTACTCAAGAGGCTGAGGCAGGAGTATCCTTTGAAACTAGGAACTTGAGGTTGCTATGAACTAGGCTGAGGCCATGGCACTCTAGCCTAGAGCAACAGAGTGAGATAGTTAAAAAAAAGAAAAAGCCAGGTGCAGTGGCTCACTTACTGCAAAAGTCCTGTGGGTCAGCACTGGCCTGTGGGGTCCAGCAGTTTCTAATGGAAGGGGGACGAGCAGTTTTGTCCCTTGTGCCACTGGCCTCTGAGGCTTCTAAAGGTGCCTGGAACATTCCGGTCTTCAAAAACTATTATGGAAACTTATGAACACACCCTGATTTTACAGCACATTCTTCCTGGTGATTCTGATTCCCTTCAGACCCTGTCTAACTTGACCACTTGGAGAATGTCCAGGTGACAACTCTTTTCTGAGAACTTTCCCCACCCTCTCCCAATCCCCAGACATAATAAGGAAAGGCATCAATCCTTCTAAAATAAACAACTTACAGAAGAAATAAAAATGGTTAGTAAATATTAGAAAAGATACTCAATCTAGTACATACCGTATATACTCGAGATAAGCCGAACTCAGCACAAATTTTGTGCCGAAAAAAACTCAGCTTATACTCGAATATATATGGTGATCTCCCAAACGCAAAATAAACCATTTTTATCATGGTAAGATGGGCAAGATTTCAAAAGATTAAGAGAACATCTGATGTTAGCAAGAGGTGGGAAATGGTTCCTGTAATACATGCTGTTGGCTGAAGAGCAAATTGGGGGAAAATTTGGCAACATCTGTCAAAAATGTCCCTGTCTCTCCTTTTCCTTGTGTGCCAAGAAAATGCTCAATACAGAGGGGAAGACAGATGAAAATGAAGGAAGGAAGAAACTTGGGCACTTCAGAGAGTGAGGGGAGCTGGGGTGGACTCTAGCAAGAGAGGCTGGGGTGCACTTTGCACTGGTTAGTGAAGTTTTTTTGATTCAAGTCTTCTGAGCTGAAACTTAGAACCTGAGAAGGAGCCGGCCCTGCCAAGTTCTCAGGGAAGATCCCAGCAACACAAACAATTTGGTCTCTGCTGGAAAAGGAAAACACCAGCCCTTCTCCCCTCTCTCCCCTCCACTCTCAGGAATACCTGTCAGAGAGAGATACGCAAATTCCAGGAGATTCAAATCCATCTGCAGGAAGGGAGTCCAACCCCAAATCAGAGCAGTGACGGGGTCTCTGGACAAAGAGCCCAAAGGCACTGACATCCCTCCCAAGTTTACAGCACTCAGCCAGGCAGACGAACAATGTCCTTCTGCACAATGCAGTGCCCTTCTGGGCAACTCCCAGCAGATGGCAAGCCAGGGCGATGGTGGGCCAGGGAACCGCTTCTCAACAGATGGCAGGCTCCTGTAAATGCAGTACCCCTCCCTACAGGCCCCCGTCGCCAGAGCAGATGGTCAGATAGCAGAGCCGAGGCTGAGCTGAGCTCAGGAAGGCCACAAGGCCACTCTGTCCACTCCTACGTAAGCACAATCTCTGATGCCCAGAGCAAAGAGTGCCTTGGTAACAAGAGGTAACCTAAAGGGAGCATCCTACACCCCTTTACTGCCACCAAATGCTGCTGAAAATATCTTCTCCCCCTGGATGCCTCCCTGTGCTCAGAGCCAAGGCCCTGCCCTCCAGGAGATCCAGACCCCAGCCTCATCCTCGCTGTGGCTGCCCCCAGAGCAAGCACATGCTGTGCCCGCACACGCACACTAGTTTGGTCCACATGGTGCTTTCAAGGTCAGGAATAAGTTGCCAACCTTTAAATTCAGGGAATTTCACAGAAAAAATTGATATCTCTAGCTTCTCCTAGAGAATTGGAAGATCTGGTGACACTGGGGCCACAACCCTCATGCTATAACCACTGGTACTGAGGGACAACCACCCCTGGAGACTGGCACAAGCTCTCAGCTCATTGCAGTCCCCAATGCATCTTTAAGAAGGAGATGTGGCCCAATCTCCTTCTTAAAGTGCCTTCCCCAACCCAAAGTGCTTCAGCCTGACCCTCTCCACCGAGCCCTTCTCTCCCTACACTGCCACTCTGCAGTCCCCTGCTCTCCACATCCTTGTTACCCTCTGCTCCTGCAGACCAGGCAGCCCTTGCACCTCCCAGCCAGTGTCTGTGTGGTCACAGCATTCAGGGTCCTCACTAATTCTCCAGGGTGGTGTGGTCCTATCTGGGGTTAGGTGACTCTGTGACCCCTTTATTCCTCATCCACAACAAAAATAACTGTTGGACCCTGCAGCAGTGCCCGAGCATGTGACAGAGGACGAAGTTCACTGAATGGGGCAGAGACCACCAGGGCAACATCACACTGATGTGGCAGGGGCACATGGTGTGGCTGCACAGTGGCCACGCACAGAGGCAGGACCACAAATCGATCCACCACAGATTAGGGAGAAACTCAACCCACTGGCCGCTGCTCCCTGAGCATGAGAAAAAAACTGCTGGGCCACCTTCCCGGATGCCAATTCCCTGTCCTTCTCCATCCCCTCCCTGCAGTACCTCCTCAGCCCTGCAGCAGTGTGCAGTTACCACAGCAACTACATCCTCTCCTGACTGATGCCAGCTAATGCAGCCGGACCCTCGGTGGCACCTGTTAACTTCCAAGAGATACTCACGAATTGCCCTAGAAGCAGAAGCTAAGATTCTAAAGGGAAGGCAGAAGTGGACTCTCACATAACTAAGAGTACTCTTGCTGGGTGCTTCTTCAGTTGAGCACCAGGAAAAAATGGCTATGTGTAACCCCATGTTTACATTAGAATCAAGGGGAAGTCAGGTGTTTACTCAATGAGAAGCAGGGGACACGGAGTTAAGGAAACAGTAATGCCCAGTTCCTCATACTCCCAAATGTGCCTGCTGACAGCATCACGCCATCCCTGAGTGCACCTGCTCTCTCTCTTTCTTTCTCTCTTTCTCTTCCCACGTAACCACAAAGAGAGGAATTCAGGAAAGGGAAAATGCACCTCTCACTCCACCACGTACTTCCCAGGACCTGTCTGAAATCTCTTCCATCTGCAAGATGCCAATTTGCTTTCCACTCTCTTCCTCCTAGAAGATGACCTCTCCAAGGCTGTGTGATCCTGGACAAGCTGCTTAACCTCTCTGAGACTCGGTTTCTCATTCCATTAAACATCCTCATGCAATATTATGAGACCCAAACAAGAGAATGGCAGTAAAACATTTTGTGACTAAAAAGTGGCCGATAAATAAAAGACTTAGTTACTACTGTGAATCTCTGAGATTAAGACTGACGAACCCTTTCAAATCCCTCCACCTCAGAAATTTCTGCATTGTCACCTAAATCCTTTTCCTTTTTACTCATTTCAGAGAAAAGACATAAAACTCTATCATTTCCTTCTATCTCCTCTGTAACTGATCTTAAACTTCTAGTACACAGTAAATCCCACCAGGGTGAGGTCCATCATCTCCTGAGGCACCACTATAGCTCAGGGCCTAGCAATGGAGCCCAGCACACACCAGGTGCTCCATAAATGTTTGCTGCAAAGAAAGGAAGGCAGGGAGGCAAGAACAGAAGAAAATCAGGCATATGAGAATGCATTTATTATGGAAATATTATCACCAAAACAAGTGCCCAACCAAAACGATCTGTTAACAATTACACCAAAACTGAAACAATGACAAGATACCATCGTATTTTGAAAAATATATATATATTTTTTTTTCACCTCCTATACATCAAACACACCACAAAGTTGGGGGGGGGGGGAAGGTGACAAACTGGATGAGAGAAAAAGAACATAAGGCCTATGCATCAGATACGAGAAACTCTTACAAATAAATACCCAAAAAAGGTAAGAACGACAACAGAAAATAGCAACTACGAACAACTGAGAATGGAAGAAAATAAAACAGAAGCAAAGGTGACCAACTGGCAATCCAGGAAAGGCGAATTGAACTTGAGTCTTATTTTTCAGATAATCAAGGAATAAAAATAATATGTGGTACTGTTAATAAATGACTTAAAAACAGAAAAATCGGTGAGGAAGGGTGAGCAACTCAAGAGCTTTAGGTGAGCCACTCGCACGCTGCACGCTCTGGGGCCTGGGGTCCAGGCGGGGACCTGCAGAATCTTCAGGACTAGTTTTTTACTCCTTTAATCATCAGGAGAACTGAGAGATGTTTCTGATGGGATGTAAAAGAAAAGTGGCAAAAAACCTCAAGGGAAAGCCAATCTCTGTCCATTTGCATTGAGTGGTGAGCCTGTGAACGGTGACACATGGTAGCTGAGGTGTAGCTTGTGCTGGTTCATTCCCTCCTCTTGTCACACCAGACTCTGATCAAGGGTCTGTCATATGAAAGGGCCACAAAGAAGCATCCAGCAGAAGAAAATTGGTTGGTGATAGAGAGAGGGGAATATATTTGTCAAGAAAAGAAAAACGCAGTCCTGTCATAGTGAAAACAGAAAGTTGCCAGTGATAGAATCATAAGACAATACTAATTATTATATTAGCAATATGTTACAAAACAGACGATAAGAAAATAATAGCTGCCCAATAAACTCTGCCTCTGGAACAAAGTACCTGGGTTCGAGTCTGCCTTTCACCTACTGTGTGACCTCAGAGCGAGTAACTTAACCGCACTGGGCCTCAGTCTCCTCATCTGCAGAATGGGTAGGAGAGAAGCACCCACCCTCTCGCTGCCTGACACACTGGCCACATGCCACCAATTGCAACCACGGTGACTGTAGATCATGCTCAGCTCCTAGAACCTCCTGCTCCATGTCTTCCCAGCATCCAAAATTGAAAGTCACCAATTTCTACTTCATGTTGGTATTTAAACACCAAGGCTGCAACTTGGGCCCACGCCCTGTGTCCTGGGCCCCTGCACAGGCAGTGTGCGTGCAGCAGCCCCCACAGCCCGACTTCCCGCCAGGCCCTTCAGGCCACCTCCGTCTCTGGTACAGATTAGAATGTCAATCTCCAGTGGCAATTAGGGCCGTTCCCAGAGTGACCAGCGCAGGCCCACAGGCCGCCCCCGCTTCTCCGGCAGACATCTCTAAGTGTCCAAGCCACAATTAGATGTCAGTTTAATTCCCTGGAGGTGCTGAACAAGAGCAAAACACCATTTGACCAAGGTCTAATTTTCCCAACTGACAGATGATTATTCTAATTACAAAAGGATTTTCTTTCCTTTTCAAATTGCTACCACATTCCTCGGGATGCGGCTCACCTGACGCGACCACAGTGCCGGCCCACAGCGTG
Source organism: Loris lydekkerianus (assembly GCA_963574355.1). Lineage (NCBI taxonomy): Eukaryota > Metazoa > Chordata > Mammalia > Primates > Lorisidae > Loris > Loris lydekkerianus. Next base: position 20,352 of record CAUYPK010023178.1, read on the forward strand.
TTCTCAATGCTCAAGCTCTCGCTGATCGGAGGGTCGCTGTCTTCCTGCAAAAGAACAAACAGGCCAGGATGCTCGGCTGCCTCTAGCCTGCTTGGCTCAAAGGCGAAAGAGCCACCTGGGGACACTGGGGCCCCGGTTTGGAAGCTGACAGCCCCACCAGGACAGGACAGCCAGACTCTCCGTCCTTGGATTTTCATTTGACACAGGACGTGTAGGGCTCCAACACCCAGGAAATGTTTACAAGGTCAGAACCGAAACATGGAAGCAAACCAGTGAGGCTCTTTGCTGGCTGGATTATGGCTTATAGAAAGAGAACACGGATAATTTAACTTGGGTTCTAAAAATCTACATCATGGATTCCTAAAATAATTAAATCAGACTGAGCTCAGTGGCTCACACCTGTAGTCCTAGCACTCTGGGAAGCTAAGGCGGGGTGGATTGCTTAAGCTCAGGAGTTCAAGACCAGCCTGTGCAAAGCCAAGACCATGTCTCTACTAAAAATAGAAAAACTAGGCAGGCATTGTGGTGGGCACCTGTGGTCCCAGCTACTCGGGAGGTTGAGGAAAGGGGATCAACTGAGCCTAAGAGTTTGAGGTTGCTGTGAGCAAAGATGGCCCCATGGCACTCTACTCAGGGCAACAAAGTGAGACTCTATCTCATCATCATCATCATTTAAACCCAAATTAAATTTCTTTTTTTTTTTTTTTTTGAAACAGTCTCATTCTGTGGCCCTCAGTAGAGTACTGTGGCATCACAGCTCATAGCAACCTCCAACTCTCGGGCTTCAGCGATTTTCTTGCCTCAACCTCCCAAGAAGCTGGGACTACAGGCGCCCGCCACAACACCTGGCTATTTTTTGTTGCAGTAGCCACTGCTGTTTTAGCTGCCCCGGGCCAGGTTCAAACCCACCACCCTCGGTATATGCGGCCGGTGCCCTACCCACTGAGCCACAGGTGCCGCCCACCAAATTAAATTTCTATTTTGAAAGATCTGCAAGTGGATTAAAAATTACAAAAATGGCAGACAGGATTTATACAAATGAAAGAGGACATGGACCCATCTGAAAGAGACAGAAAGAGTAACTGCTTTCAGACATTGGAGTTAACATTAATTATAGCAACGCCTGGCTCCAAGTTGTCAGGTAATTCAAGCTGTTCCAAGGCTGGCAGAAAATTCTTACTGAGAAACAATGTCAGCTTTCAAGGTCAGGGTCCTCCTAAGGAAATCTCACCACCATCCCCCAAAGTGTCCTAAAACTACTTCCTAACAAAGACCAGTCAACTCTTCTACGGAGGCCTTCATCCCTAAAACACACTCTCAGGCAGGATTCTACACCCAGGTGAGCTTGCTTACCCTGGTAAAAGTTCCCAGGAAGTTGTGAATATCAATACTTGGCTCTTCCGCGTACACATGCGATCGAATCTGCAGAAGATCCTGTTCAACAGAGATACATTTTGGTCACGATGCAAGATTTCAGGAGGCATCACTATTTTTCAAAGGCAAATGTATCCCACAAAGAACAAACAGGCTCTCAAAATTATAGGGCAGGTGGAAAGAAAAGGAAAATCCCTACTTAGTTTAGAAGTTGCCCCATATAATGTGCCAAGACACCAGAGACCCTACAGGGAAGACACCTGTGTATCCGTGTTTACCCAGAATTTGCTAAACTCGACGGTACAGGAGATCCTACCCAGCTACGAACAACCTTGAAATGGGCAGTTGGCTCTCTACTCAACTCCGTCTCACAAGACTATTTGTGTCAGTGAAAATACTCATTTAAAAAAAGGCGATGGGGCATCTACTCTGTGCAAACCCCTGGAAAGGGCTAAAAAACAGCAACAAAGAATACACACACTCATTAGGGTGGCTACTATCAAAAAAAACAAAACAAAACTAGGAAACAAGTGCAGTGAAGATGTGAGAAACCGAGCCCTGGTGCAGTGCTGGTGGGAATGTAACATCACACAGCTGCTGTGGCAAACAGCCTGGCACTTCCTCAAAAACCTACACATGGAATTATCACATGACCCACCAATTCCAGCTCTGGGTATGTATTCGAAAGAAGAAAACCAAGCAACCATGGATGGAGGAATAGATCCACAAATGTGGTACATACATTCAATGGACTATTATCCAGCCTTTAAAAGGAAGGAAATTCTGCCGTATGTACAACACGGTTAAACCTCAGTGACGTTATGTTACATGAAACAAGCCAGTCACTAAAGAACAAATACTGTGTGATTCCACTTATGCACAGTACTTACAGTATTTTAATTCAAAGAGACAGAAAATTAAAAGGTGTTTGTGGGGCCACGGGGAGCAGGGAAATGGAGCGTTAGTGTCTAATGGGTGCAGAGTTGCAGTTTTGTAAGATGAAAAGAGTTCTGGGGATACAAATGGTGGTGACAGCTGCACAACAGTGAGAATGTACTTAGGGTCACTGAACTGTACACTTTAAAATGATTTTTTTTTTTTTCCTGAGACAGAGTCTCAAGCTATTGCCCTGGATAGAACATCGTAGCATCATAGCTCCCAGCAACCTCCAACTCTTGGGCTCAAGCGTTCCTTGTGCCTCAGTTTTTCTATTTTTAGTAGACACAATGTCTTGCTTTTGCTCAGGCAGGTCTGGAACTCATGAGCTCAAGCGATCTTCCTGCCTTGGCCTCCCAGAGTGCTAGGATTATAGGCGTGAGCCATCTTGCCCAGCCTTAAAAATGATTAACGGCAAATGTTACGTTAAGTGAATTTGACCACAATTTTTTTTTTTTTTAAAGCAAACAAGAAGCCAACCTTTGGTGATAAGAGAGTGCCTAAGTGAAACGCCTTGGCAAAAAATGCATTTCAAAGCGGAGTATGTGGAGTGGCACCAGACAGGTCAGTGCCAGGAGGTAGCAGCCACCTCCGAACAGAGAATACAGGAAGCAGACGGGGAGCTGGGCAGCAGGAGGGAACAGCAGGGGAGGGGACCGGAGGGAAGCCCAGGAGGAGGAATGGAAAGGCCAAAATACCCTGTGGCAATATAAACAAAGCCCAGATGCAGAAATAAATCCCTGGGAGAGGGGACTCCAGGCCGGCACAGGGTACCCGAGAGGAAATGGCAGGGTGGGGACCCACACGGGGTAGCATTATGTCATATGTACACACACACCCTCGCACGTATATACGGCGTGATGTCAGGATTTATCTTGAGTTCATCTTTCTTAATGGCTCTTGCTACTTAACAGGAAGGTCGTTGGCTGGGAGGGCTCTTACTTTGCTTTCCCACTGTTGGCTGATCACCTCCTGATCAGAGTGAGGCTTTGCACGGAGCCAAGAGCAAATCCCAGCTCCCACGCACCAGCCACGTGAACATGGAGAAATGGAAGGTTCCACGCCTGTCTCGCGGTGGGACACAGCTGCCATTGTCATTAGCAACATCTACAGCAGGACGTGTGTTTAGCCAGGGGACCCTGCGACGGTTCCTGCCGTCAGCGTGCCCACCTCTGCCCTGGCACTTAACTGTTGCCTCTGTTTCTTCTGTGCCCCTTCCCGATTCTTCCTGCTTGTTCTCCCTTTTAACAAAATTCTTCCAAAACCAGCACAGCTAACCCTGACGATGTGGCCCGGGTGAGCCCATGACTCTTGCAGGCAGAGCGCGGCCTGCCCCTTGCAGGAGGAGCCAGCAGTTATCCGTTTAAGACTGGCAGCACCTGCCGGCAGCCCCTTCTGGCACATCCCCAGCCAAACTAACATTTGGAAGTTTCCTTTCACCTCGCCTCCACATGACCTTTCCAAGGGAAGAAGTAGTTTATAGAAAAAGGAGAAGCCAAGATTCTCTTAATAGATAAATCTTACTTTCGAACCAAGATCCCCAATTATAAAGTGCTAGATAAACATAAAATTTCCCATAAACATTAAAAGATGGAAGATGGATCCAGTATGATACCCGCACGTCTTGACATCATCTTATGCAGATGCAGAACAGAACGAGGCTGTGCTCTGAATTTTTAATGAACTACCAACATGTAAAACTTGAGTGACTTCACGGGACCGTCTGGACTTCCGGGTTCCCTCTCAGAAACAAGCAGGTCGTCAGGTAAATTCAGGCCAATTCCACCTGGCAAGCACAGAGGCTGTGCTCCTGACCGCTGACCAGGAGTGCCAGGTGCAGACGTGTTTGCACTGTGGCCTCCATGCACTCACAAGACCCAAAGACACATTAAACGTTGATGGGGAAACAAATGGCAGAACATCAACTACGATCTGATGTCATTTATTAAAACCACAACCCACAAACAAGTCTACATTTGTACATTTATTAAGTACACTGAGAAAGATCTGGAAAGACCACTGCTGACCTCACACGATCCTCTCAAGGAAGAAGGTAAGATTTGAGGTAGAGGCTGTACCATAGCTTACCTTTCTTCCATAGCTTACCCTATGGTTTAGACTCTAAACCTCTAAACTTTAGAGGGTTTTTCGTTTCATTTTTTTTTTTTTTTTTAATAAGGATATATTTGTGTATTGGCTGGGCGTGGTGGCTCACACCTGTTAATTCTAGCACTCTGGGAGGCCGAGGTGGGTGGATCACTTGTGTTGATAAGTTTGAGACCAGCCTGAGCAAGAGCAAGATCTGTCTCTAATAAAAATAGAAAATCTAGCTAGGCGTCCTGGCAGGTGCCTATAGTCCCAGCTGCTCAGGAGGCTAAAGCAAGAGAATCACTTGAGCCCAAGAGTTTGAGGCTGCTGTGAGCTGTGATGCCACGGCCCTCTACCTGGAGCACAAAGTGAGACTGGGTCTCCAAAAAAAAGTGTATTAATCATCAGGTAACCTTTTCATTTACTCCTTACAATCTAAAATTTTGTTAAAATGCTGCTCCCACAGAGCAGAGACTGAGAGGCTCCTGACAATAGAGACTACAGTATCTCAACTCCTTCTGAATCCCGGCCCAGGCCTGGACCAGACAAGAGGCAAAGTGAGCCTATACTGAACCACACGCAGCTCTGCCTGTGCTGCGGAGCAGGCCGCTGTCTTCACACCCAGGTTCTTCTGCTCTGTCTCTAGAGCTGATTCTTCAAAGCGTTTAAGGATCAGGAAGCTCTCTTTAGAGAACTCTGCCCAGGAGATAAAGCCTGACCCCCCAGACACAATCGGAGCCCAAGTGCTAGGCCAGCGCCAGCTCACAGGCCTGGTGACGCCTTCTGAAAGTTCCCAGGGGCCCCTGGACTGGAGTTAGAAACCTACTGCTCTAGAATTCCTGGATTAAACATTAACAGTAATAATGGTGCGATTTCACTCTTTATTAGCCATGAAAAATGTTAGCTCTGTGGCCACATTTATTGTTATGTCAACTCCACCAAGACATGGAACTTTCACCTGCCTGCTCCTTCCTCAGGGAACACAGTGAGGAGCGGCCTCGATCCACATGAGGTGAGCACAGATGCCGCTGCCACGTTCCACTCATGGGGATGAGCGCGCCCACTCAGCAGGATGCTGCCTTGAGCGGAGTGGGGAGGCAGGAGTGGGTGGTCGGAAAATGAATCTCTGATAAAGAGGTGCATGTGTAAAAGTTAAACGGAGCGCTGGAAACACCCAGCCAGGCAGACATTAGGGTTGACAGGTGCAGCAAAGGACAGGAGCAGATATCCAGAAACAGAAGCACATCCACCCAAGAGGCCCGTGGAGCGAGGGCCACATGCTGAGGTCGGAGTCTCAGCAGAGACAAGTGCTGTAGGCTGAAGATGAGAGTTAGCACTACAGAACTGATCCTTGAAGGAAGAGAAGCATTTGGAGGGTTTTTATTTTACTTTATTTATTTTCAGAGAAGGAGGTCTCGCTATGCTGCCCAGGCTGGAGTGCAGAGGCTATTCACAGGCACAATCACAAGTCACTGTAGCCTTGAACTCCTGGCCTCCAACAAACCTCCCACCTCAGCCTCTCGATTAGCTGGGACTACATTCTCAGACCACTATACCTGGCCTAACTTTGCAAGGTTTTATCTTGTTTTGTTTTTAAATAAATAAAAGAAACTTATTTCTCATGGTTCTGGAGGCTAGAAAGTCCAAGAACATGGCACTGACCTCTGGTGATGGTCTTCATGCTGTCACCCCAGGGCACAAGGCAATGGGCAAGAGAGAGCTAGAGCACGTGAGAAAGAGGGGACTAGATTTGCTCTTTTTTTTTTTTTTTTGAAGACAGTGTCTCACTTTGTCACCCTTGGTAGAGTGCCGTGGCATCACAACTCACAGCAACCTCAAACTCTCAGGCTAAAGCAATTCTCTTGCTTCAGCCTCCCAAGTAGCTGGGACTACAGGCACCTGCCACAACACCCAGCTATTTTTAGAAACAAGGTTTCACTCTGGCTCAGTCTGGTCTCAAACCCATGAGCTGAGGTAATCCACCTGCCTCGGCCTCCCAGGGTGTTAAGATTACAGGCGTGAGCCAGATTGGCTCTTACAACAAACCCACTCTTGTGAGTATTCACTAACTCCAATGTTAAATGACATTAATCTATTTGTGAGGACAGAACTCTAGTGATCTAATCACCTCTGAAAGTCCCCACCTCCCAACACTGTTACATTAGACATTAAGTTTTCAACACTGGTGGACACATTCAGACCAGGGCATTTTACCCCAGCCCCCAACATTCATATTCTTCTTTTTTTAATTTCAAAATATTAAGGGGTTACAAATGTGTTAGGGCTATAAGAATCGCTTTTGTAATTCTTGAGTCCTGGCTATCAGTGTGCCTGTCACCCAAATAGTGTTCACCATCCCCATTAGGTTGGATTTTTCCCTCCCCTCCTCCCCCCCTCCCTTTGGAGGTTCTGAGCCGAGAGGAGTGACACACTCTGACTTACCTTTTAAAGATTTGTAAGGTACCTTGATAAGGCCTCCCACAGTTTTGTGCTTCCCTTGAAAGAGCTCACTCCCTGCACACAGGGCCTGGCCACATTAGTGCCAGCCAACCAGTGCCCAAGGCTCTCCAGGACCACATGCTCTCCCCTCGACTCCCCCTGAGGGTGCCTGAGTTTAAGGGCCCTGCTAGGCAGGTTGCTAGTAGCTTCTATGGCGGAAGCTACTCACAGCAGCCGTGGGGAGCCTCTGCGTGCAGGCCACAGGAAGGCGCAGCTTCCAGTCTGTCTCCCCGTCCAGCTGATCCGTCCGCAAGAAGCAAGACCCTGTGGAAGGAAGTCGGGCACCGTGTGGTCACCTGTGCTTCAAGGACCCTGGTCCTGCAGTTTGGGTGGCACCTCCCCTGGTCCTTGTGAAAACAGCCAAGCAATGGCCAGCGACCCCATGGGAAAATAAACACATTCCTTCCCCCTTCTTCATAAGCTCTGGGGTCAGAGAGATCTGAGTTCAACCCCTGCTCCACCATCTGCTCCTTGGCTGGTTTCTTGACCTGGCCAACCCACAGTGCGTCCTTGTCTGAAAAACGTGGAGAACCGCAGACCTCCGGGACCAGCTGTAAGAATTCAGTGGGGTGAGAGAACGTGGCTAGCACAGGGCAACCTGCATGCAGAGTCGTCTGGCCTGGGGCCACCAGCACCCTGTCATGAACCAGACCACAGGGGCTTAGATCCAGGCTCGTTCCCTTTCTAGTTTGGTGCCCTAGACAGTTGTCCTCTTCAAGCCTCAGTTTCCGCATGTGTAAAAGTGGAGACAGTAACAGCACCAACCCCACGCGGATGCTGCGAGGATTAAGAGCCCGTCCCACGAGGTATCAGAACAGCGCTGACTCGCGGGAGGCCCTGGGTCAGCGTCTGCTGCTGTTACCAGCTTGCACATTTTACAGATACGTATTTCCATGGGACACACAAGTCCAGACAGAGGAAGTGTTTGATTCACTGTAGTTAAGACTTCTGAGAGCTATTAAACACCTGCAATTTTTTTTTAATTTAAGAAAGCAAGAGCTTATCAAGGACCCCAATCCATAACACTCTGTTTTCACTGCATAAGACACAAGCAATTTGAGGGAAAACTGCAGTTTTTTTAAAAAAAGTTTTAATTTAGTACCTTCCACCCCCTCTCCTGATTACTTAATATATTATTAGCATAAAATCGAATTCATATTTCCATTTCATTCTAGATGACACGGCAAGCTCAAAGGAATATGAATGCATATTTTTCAGATGTCCAAAAATCTCCAGTGATTCCAGATAGGCAAGAACAGCCTTGTTTCCTCAGGAAAGGTTAAATAACAAAAAATAAAAACTAGGGTGATTGTGAGTCAACCAATAGGGCAAGTGGGTGACGGGGGGAGGGGGGGGCTGGGAGGAGCAACTCCGAGACTCACTGGCAGGAGGAGGGCTTCGTGAGAGCACCACCCCACCCTCCTGGGGAGCAAAGGGCAGAAAAGGCACCAATCTCACCCTCGTTTCTGTCATATCACATCTCTTGACACTTTCTCCTGATGTCACCTCTGTTTGCTTCTATTGGTTAGAGACACTTACTCATCCCATCAGCTCCTGAAGCCGAGCTTCACGCAGCCCAGAGAAGAAAGCCAGGAAGACCAAGGTCACCTCCACAAGCCTGTGTAGCCTCAGGTCAGCCTGTGCTCAACTGTCTCTTGATTTTTTTTTTTTTTTTTTTGAGACAGAGTCTCACTGTGTCACCCTCAGTAGAGTGCTGTGGCATCACAGCTCACAGCAACCTCCAATTCCTGGACTTAGGCGATTCTCTTGCCTCAGCCTCCCAAGTAGTTGGGACTACAGGTACCCACCACAACACCTGGCTGTTGTTTCGTTGCAATTGTCACTGTTGTTTAGCTGGCCCCGGCTGGGTTCAAAACCGCCACCCTTGGTGCATATGGCCAGCGCCGTAACCACTGTGCTACGGGCACCAAGCACAACCATCTCAAGTCTGTCACCCTGGGTAGAGTGCTGTGGCATTACAACTCACAGCAACCTCAAACTCCTGGGTGCAGTGATCTTCTAGGCTCAGCCCCCCAAGTAGCTGGAACTACAGGTACCTGCCACCACACTCAGCCAATTTTTATATTTTTAATAGAGACAGGGTTTCGCTCTTGCTCAGGCGGGTCTCAAACTTCTAACCGCAAGCAATCCACCCACCTAGGCCTCCCAGAGTGCCAGGATTATAGGCCTGAGCCGCTGCACCAGGTCTAACGGTATCTCTTCAAAGATCAGAATCTAGTAACCTGCAAGCACCAAAATACTTTTGTAAAAAAACAAGACTATTAAAAAAGATGCTTTTGAGGGTGGTGCATGTGGCTCAAAGGAGTAGGGAGCCAGCCCCATATGCCGGAGGTGGTGTGTTCAAATCCAGCCCCAGCCAGAAACTGAAAAAAAAAAAAAAGATGCTTTTGATTCACCCCTGTGGCTCCAAAATGATAATCTACCTCTGTTACATTTTCAAATGATTTTTTTTGCCAGATGACCACTGAAAAGTTAATGGTTATTTTCCAAATTGATCTCAGATGTTTACCGTTTTTTTCTGATGTCCTCAGGAAGATCATGTCAGCAGGGACCCGCTGGTTCTGTGTTATGAAAAGAAGGACTGTTACTGAGGTTACCCGTGCACAAGGCTTTTGCCCCCAACCCTCAAGCCCTCATAGGGGAAGGGGAGCGGCCAAGACCTACAGCCCCATTTAAGTTTCTGCCTTTGTCAAAGACAGATTCGAGAATTTATTGTGTTTTGAATCTGAAAAATCCTATACGTTGCTACAGCACTCATGCCCTATGGAGATCTTATCTTAAAAAGAGAACATCCAAGTTTTCTGGTGAATCCGTTACCTCTTGAATTTCCAGGCCAAGGACACAGGCCTCTGCCTCCCTCTCCCCCAGGCTGCCTACTGATACTTTTAGACAGACCCTCTGCTCACACCTTCTGCTTGTACCAATTCTCTAGGTTGCTGTTTGGCTTTTTAGTGAGATTTTAATAAGATATAAGAAACAACAGAAGCCATCATTTTAAAAAGAGGGAAGCCATGAGCAGCTCCCCCCTCCCTTTAATTATGAACAGAGAAGTATCTGGTAACACAGGGGTAACACAGGGGGCCCAGGCGGTTCTTCTGAGGTGCCACCCAAAAGGGTTTCACTTCACCTCAAATCAACTTTGAGTTCTTGCATTTAATCCTTTGGAAAGAACACAGTTTAATTCCTACAGAAACAAGTGAAGATACAATCCTTTTCTAATCAAGTGTTACCCCAAAACTCTCCAGGGCCACTACCCCCCCCCCAAAATCCAATACATTCCAAATACACACGATAAAAAAGAGAGGGGGGAGTGTTTGCTGAAGTCACAAACATGTTGACACTGCTATTTTTAAATAGGCATTTTGGGCTTTTTTACTATTCTCATGTTACACTTAACCCCTGACCCCCATAAAATGGTAGAGGAGCACAACGGTGAAGTCAGAACGTGCAAGCTAAAATTACCCAAAAGGTAAATTGGATAAATCTATTTAAGTGTCTATGTAGCAAGCAGACTTCCAGGAAAGATTTTATGATACTTTTTTTTAAAAATCCCCAAACCTAACAAAACATCAAACAGGAAATCAAAACTTGTACTTGTGTTTGTAAGCAGGATTTCTGACGAATCAAGACACACAAACATTGGAAAAATACTGTGTGTATGCCTCTCTCTCTGCCCCTCTCACAGGAAAGAGATGTTTCTCCCCAGGCAAAGTTGTTGGACAGACTCCCAAAATGCATCCGTCAATTTGTCGACCACGTTAAGATGTGTGAGTGATGGCAAAGGCCTCCTACACACACACACACATACACACACTAACAAGCTTCCAGGCTCCACCCACCTTTTCAACAATGATGAGATCTCCAACTTGGATGTTGGAACTCTTCACTTTGACCGTCCCTGCAAAGCAACAGGTTTGAGATACATCACCGTCTTCATTTTGATCCACCATGTCCTTAGAGAGTACCCAGCTTGCAAAATGGGCAAAGCACACCCTGAAACATGTGCCCACCTGCCACCACCCTCAACGTCATTATCTCCTGCTCTCTAAGAAAATGTTCACCTGGGGGAGCCACAGCTCCAGAAAGGAAGTCCCCACTTCATTTGGGGCACCGGAATAACTCGTGCCTTTCAGGAAAGGTCATGTCTTAACCGTGACTTAGAAGCTTTTCTAAATCAGCCCCGTAAGAGATTTCACTCAGCCTGGCCTGGGAAGGGCCCCCATACAGAATTGGGGAAGAAAATGAAGAAGCTGATCCTACATGACTGATTTACTTTTCACTTTACAATTTTTATATAGTTTGGTTAATATGACTAGGATCAAACTGTAATATTGTTTGCTGGGTCCTTATCCAAATAAACAATCTAAACTAACACTAAATGATAATTCTGTGCTAAGCGCTGTGCAGATGTTGATGGCTTCATTTAAACTTCACAAGAGGGCGGCACCTGTGGCTCAAAGGAGTAGGGCGCCGGCCCCATATGCCGGAGGTGGCGGGTTCAAACCCAGCCCTGGCCAAAAACTGCAAAAAAAATGAATAAATAAAAAATAAAATAATAAACTTCACAAGAGCTCACAAAGGAAGGTACTGTCATCTCTAGTCTTCAGACAGCCCCAGGACAGTTGCACCTGCTCCTAAATTCTGAGAGGTAGAGCATCCCATCACCCCATCACCATATTCACACCCACGTCTGACCCCACAGTAAAGATGGCGAGTCCTGAACTGGACAATCCTCCTGCCTCAGCCTCCCAAGCAGCTGGGACTACAGGCACCCACCACAATGCCTGACTAATTTTTCTATCTTTAGTAGAGAGGGGGGTCTCACTCTTGCTCAGCCTGGTCTTGAACTTCGCCTAACCTCAAACAAGCCTCCCTCCTGGGCCCTCCTGGGATATAGACTTAAGCCATCATGCCTGGCTGAAGAAAGGTACACTTAGCTACCCATTTTTCCCTATGATTTCCAATTTTCCCCAACGCACAGCAACTTTGGGGATACGCTATATAATGGTGAGTAGAAATGGCACGAAAAGATCTGCCTACAACAAACATCACTGACTTTTAGAAAGCACTCAACAGATGGTGACGACCTGGACTTCCAGACTCTGCTAATACAAGTGTCTCACCCTCTAAGTGAGCACCCTTTTCATAAAACATTATGCTGAGCTCAGCCCGACAGCCAGCACCTTGGGCCACTGCTCTGGGAGCAGGCAACTCAAGTTTCACTATGCTTAGGGCTTTGGCCAATGTATTAACTGGAGAACATCCACTAGAAATGGGAAGGACAGCGCTAAGGGGCAGGACTCTTTACTGACTGGACACTCCTCTTTCTCCACTAGGGGGCAGCAGCAAAGACAGGCACAGACCCATCACTGGAAGATCGTAAATTCAACATGGCCCTCAGCGCCAATGAACTTCTCCTTCACCTAGGCCTGCCCCAACTTCCCCAAACATAAATTTACACATTGTCCTCGGTTTTATGACCTAAATTTATACCGCTGGCCTGACCCAAACAATCGCACCTGTGTTCTGGTCTTCAGGACCTACTTGGAAGTTTTCTCTTAAAACCTAACTCAAAGAGGAGCATATGTTTTCATTCTTATTAAATGATAATTGCCTGTGTATATGTGTGTAGGTCACCTGGACAGAGGATAAAATCAAAAGGATTACACTGAAAGGATTGCCAGTGATTCTTTCTGGGGATGTGGGGAGATTTCGTCTTTTCTCTGGTATATGTATTTTCTAAATTATTTGTGCTGAATTTTACAATAAGCATGAGGTTGCTTTCCCAATAAAAAAAAAAAATTTAAATGAGCACCATTTTTTAAGCTCCCAGGCCCTGGTCTTTCCATTCTACAACTCAGTCCTGATTTATGATCAGTTAACTTGAACTCTGCCCCTCTCTGTCCATCTGCTCTGCCTCAACAAAAACCCCTTTAACCCACTGTGTTTGCAGAGCAGTTTCTGAGTAACCCCTGCAGGCTGATCCTTCCTGCAAACACTCCTACTGTACCTGTGTGTCCATCAGCCTACCGACTTACCGACTCCAGCCCTGCCTGAGAAGGACAGTGAGAACCAGGCCACCATAAGGTCACCTAGATTCCTTAGCCACCATGGTGCAGTCGTTACTAAGTCTGTGGGGGGTTTTTGGCAGGGGTGTGGAGCCTCAGATTTGCAGCTTCAACAAAGAAAGACTCTCAGAATCTCTTACTCGATAAAACTAAAGCAGCTTGTTGACCATAAATCTCAATTTCCTGCCCTGTGTGGCCGTTTCTTGGTGATTAAAAATACGTAGTTTGCTGGGCGGCGCCTGTGGCTCAAAGGTGTAGGGGGCCAGCCCCATATGCCAGAGGTGGCGGGTTCAAGCCCAGCCCCTGCCAAAAACTGCAAAACAAAAAACAAAAAAACAAAAACGTAGTTTGGGCCTGGATGCTGGATATGAGGGCAAGGTTGTTGAGGTTGTTGAATAAGAAAATACAAGTAAAACCAGAAGAGCAAAAAAGAGAAAAAGCAGCAGGCAGGAAAAAGAAGAGAAAGCAGATATTGATGTTTATATTCCAGCATTTACCGGGAGTTATTCACCAGCCAGGCACTCGCATTGGCTGTCAGCATCTGAATAAAATGCCCCTATCTCAGGAGCTCACAAGCTGATAGGAGGAAGAGGAAGGAGAAAAGAGGACCAAAGTCAGAAGTGAGGCACCCTAGAGCATTCGGAGGCTGAGAGGGACTTTCCAGGATGAAAAAAACGCTTAAGATGGGGAAACAGCCCTAAAATGCTTAATTGCTAACCTCAAAACAACCACTGCTGTGAGTGTTCTACAAACATTCTTGCAAAAAAAAAAAAAAAAAAAAAAAAAGGAAGAACAAGATACAGGGAAGCAATCTAGCAGAGTATCTTGTCTTCCTAACAAAGTATCACAGGAGAAAGAAAAAAATAGCACCTTCACAGGGACTCTTACCAATCTCAAAAGGGTAGGAACCGCCCTCCTGTCCATCTGACAGGACAGAAAGCAGTCACCCCACACCCCGCTGAGAAGGGAGCAGGCACACTTCCCAACAGGCCTATTTGATATTTTTTTCCTCCCCTTCCTCGAGAATCCTAAGGAGGAAAAAGGACAGCCTCATAGGCCCCCTGCTTGGGTGAATGCTTTAGTGCTATCATCTTAAAACTCTTAATTACTGAACAAGGGGCCCCACATTTTCATCTTGCACTGGGCCCCACAAATTACGTCGCTGGTGCAGAAGGGAAGTTCTTCTTTACAGAATGCCCAGGAAAGCCCAGCCATGTCCTAAGAACCAAAGCCACAGAATTCTGAACTTTTCCCCTAAGACCTCTCCTCTCTCCTGAAGCCTGTACTCCCCCATCCCCAACATCGAGGTTTGGAGATTTCTAAATGCATTTGCAGCAACTCTACAAAAGTTGGCAGAGACATTTTTTGCAAAAGTTAAGTGGAAATTCTCTGCCCACCACATCCTAAATCATCACACGTCTTTGTAATAAATTTATCCCTTTCAGCTTTCACCACTTCACCCTCGTCGTCTCCCAGTCTAGTTTATAACAGGGAACCAACTTCCAATTATGAGGGCTGTTTATTTCTATAGGGATGGACCCCAAGCCTTTCATAAGCAAACCTATTGAGCCCAAACCATGCCTTTCATGGATGACAGCTTCCGAATAAGAGCAGTTTGTCTACATTGCAGGGAGAAACCAGATGTTTCCCTTGAGTTGGAACAAGCACATGACAATTCAAACTGCAGAACAGCCTGCCAAAAAAAAAAAAAAACCAAAAAATATTTTTAAAGAAATTCCAGGGCACTATCATGTGCAGGCCTTATTTTGTGACCCCAAACACCTCCAGCCATACTTCTATTTTTCATTGTTCATGCAGGACATTGATTACTTTTGGAGATCTCTAGCTGCAATCCCCATGCACTAACCCTGGTTAATGTATTACTCTTTAACTTGCACTCTAATCTAACTGTGACAGTGATGAGTTGTAAATTCTGCTCCGTGTGTACATTTCCTGGGGTTGGCATTAAATCGCCTCTGCAGACCCAGCAGAGTTCAGAGGTTTAAAGTTGAAATTTTCATATTCAAATAGAGTTGTCTGCATTCCCCAAAGCCGAAGAAAAAGCTGTTATTTGAAAACAGGCAAAGGGTTGAAAGGATTATTATAAATATCACCACCACTTCCTGGGGCTTTTGTTTAAAATAGTGGGAACATTTTTAAAAGGGGGTGGGGGTGGGGGAAGAGACTAAAGTTTAAATGTAACAAGTTTATACCCAACAGAGGCTTTTAAAATAAATATATTAATGGCCCTGCCAGCTTATAGTGGTCAAAAATGACGAAGTAGACCAACTCCCTGTCAGGGAGGAGAATGCCTTTTGTGAAAAAAGACAGTGCGATTTGCATGTGACATTTTTCAGAGCTTTTTTTTGTTTGTTTTAAATTTACGTAATTTTTAAACAGTAAATGAGTTTCCCAATGATTTGTGATAAAGCGAAATTGAATTCTTTGAAAGAAAAAAAAAACGGAACATTATGGATCTGAAATGACTTTGCATCTGTCAGAGACAGTATGAGAAAGTGGCAAAATCTGTTTTACCTAAGTCTCACACACTACAAGCTGATACTCTGAATCTTAACAAGAGAGAGGTTTGGGAAGTGGAATTCTTTGCTTACTGAACTGTTCTTGAGATCTTTTGTCAAGGATCTTAGTGGTAGTCTGTCACTGTAATTCTCTTCCTTAACAAAATCGTAAAACATATTTTAGAGTTCTCCCGTGTTTGAACAGAGTTTATATTTTGAAAACGTAAAATAGTATTTGTGCTTGGGAATACCGAGTTTCCACTTAGTTAATTAAGTATAAGCTCAACAATGCCCCATTATTGAACTCATCTGCCCTACACAATTGTATCTTCTGATTAACTCCAATGGAGTACATCTCCAAAAAAGGAAAACACTCACATCCTTTCCTTAGGTCTAAAAATTTAGTCACACTAACTGCAATCCTAGAAAACTGACCAAAGTAAATTTTGAATTAAATTGAAAAAAAAAAAAAATTATCTTCAAAAGGAGGTGAGATCCTTGAAGTTATGGGTAATTCTGTAACTGGGACAGGGTAAGCAAGGAACACTGCTGATATAGAAATAAGTGGAAAAGAAAAGATGTCAGGTCAGTTTTTTACACCACATATGTACCTCCCCCCCCCCCAAAAAAAAAGATAAAAGATAAGAGAGAATTGCTCTCTCTTGCATAAATCTTTGTCTTATGACTTATGGTGAACTGTCAGCCCAGATGTCCCCAGCAGGAAAGAAGCATCAACAATTGTGTTAATTATGCTTCTGTTTGCAGTTCTTTTGAGGCTAATTGTCTGCCTGCTTCATTTAGCCCTTGATCAGAGTTAGTCTGGGAAGCATTCCTGGTATGAAGGCCCACAGAATTCATCTTGTGAAAATGCAAATCCACTGTGATAATTGAGGCAGACCCCCTCACCCCAACACACACACACCCTAAAATTAAACTTTTAGTCTGGGAGAGGCAAGTATAAACAGAAATAATTCACTCACTAATTATTTTTTCCTGATTCAACCCAAATCTTTTCGAGTAACAAAGCTGAGTATTTTGGTTTTATTGCCAGTGCCACTGAATGCTATTAATTTGGGAGGACAGCTCTGTAATTAAAACCATAAAGACTCAGAAAGTTTGAAGAGGCGCTCTTGAGCCTCTGATGGTGTTTAAATGTGAGTTTCAAGTAGAAAGAGCGGCTGCTGGCTTCTAGGAAAACATTGCCCCATGTGGTTTTCAACACTCTGTCTACCTTACAAGGAGGAGGCTGAGTTGATAAGCTTCTTTGGGGCCAAAAATGCATTTTAAAATGACTCAGATCTTTTAACCGCTTCTGAAGCAATGTATTTAACACTAAGGCTGGCACATAGTAGGTGCCTGAACGTAAAGGCTAATAAGGTTTCACGTTCAGACGAGCCCAGATTCACATGGCGGCTCTGCCTCTTAGTGACATCCTCCCAGACACCACACTTGCCTTCTCTTTTGTTATAGGAGCCTCAGCCATAAAGTTAGCCATGGGTGAGGGAAAGAAATGTTTTTCCTCTCTACATCCCCACCCATAAATTCCACCCCCAAAGGCTGTTTAAAACTTTCAGACTAAACGTTACCCAGCACCTTGTGGCTGGCCCGTGGCGGGTAGTTTCTCTACATTTTTTTCCTCCTGCTTTCTAATTTGAACAGTATTTTCCCAAACACCTCAATGCTCGTCTCCCTGATACTGTATACCAATTCCTGGATCACAGAATTGATTTTTCCAGAGTCTCTGGTTCTCCCTGGCCTATGTGGTCTTTTCTGCTGTTCTCCCAGGAGGAAGAGTCTCAGGAAACACAGCCCATTTGCGAAGAACGAAATGGTGCTAGAACCCAGGGGTCTGCAGCCATCCCAGGCTGTGGTCTTGGGCTCAACTTAGAGCTCTTTGTGGAGAACTCTTCACCAGGGCTGGCTTCCTGGGCATGCCAGCAGGGTATGTGCACAGGTTCTGTATTCAGAAGGGTCCCACACTTGGTTTAATGCCCTAATGATGCCATCTCAAAATTCTTACTAATTTTTGAACAAAGGGTCTCCAACATGGCATTAAGCCCCACAAATCATAGCCAGGCATGCTCTCTTCCATCCTATAAGACTCAAGACAAAGGTCACCTCTTCTGGAAAGATATCCTTAGCTCCTCACCAAAGGGCTCCCCTAACCCCTGGCTCACAGCTCCATTGATTCACCCACCAACCCCAGCTGTGAGACCATAAGCACAGGCCTTTCTTCAACAGGAACCGAGTCCCAAGGCACAGTACTAAGTTCTTCCCATGAACAGTTAACATTTACAGCAACCCTCAAAGATAGATGCTAATACTATGCATTATCCCTGATTTTAATTTACTGAGAGCTTACGGGTTCTACCCACATGGCAAGGGCTGGTGGCAGCAGGATGCTTGTGACTCTTCTGTCTCTCCTAGGAACTGCTCAGACTGGGAATGCCGTAGTCAAAAAGGGGGCCATAAACTGGGTGTGGTGGCTCAGGCCTGTAAGCCTAGCACTTTGGAGATAGAGGCATGTGAACTGCTTGAGCTCAGGAGTGTGAGACCAGCCTGAGCAAGAACAAGACCCTGTCTCTACTAGAAATAGAAAAATTGGCCAAGCACTATAGCTCATGCCTGTAATCCTAGCACTCTGATTGGCTGAGGCGGGTAGATAATCTGAGCTCAGGAGTTTGAGACCAGCCTAAGCAAGAGTGAGACCCTGTCTCTACTAAAAATAGAAAAACTAGCCTGGTGTTTTGGGGGAGCCTATAGTCCCAGCTACTTGGGAGGCTGTGGCCAAGGGGATCGGTTGAGCTCAAGAGTTAGAGGTTGCTGTGAGCTGTGATGCCCTGGCACTCTACCCAGAGAACAGTGTGTGTCTCCAAAAAAAACCCCCAATAATACAACATTCTTTACGAGGGCCACCATACTCATGCCACTAAAGTATTATAAGTAGTACTTTCTTGTCCTTATCTGTTTATACGCCTATATGCCTCAGTGGACTGTTATTTCCCTGAAACCCCAGACTCCCTTGTTTATCTCTGTAATGCAGAACTTTCTCACACATTTGACACATGAAAAAGTCTCAAATATTTCTTCAAAGAATGAATTAAAAGATCATTCCTGTGTGGATGGCTAATTTTACTGCCAAAATACTTCAAATTCTTATTAAGCCATGACAGTTGCATTAAAAATTAATACAACTGGTATTAGACACACTTTGAATGAAATAAAATCATATACAATGTTGAAAACAGCTATTAAAAAAACAAACAAAAAAAAACACACACACCTGTCACCTGTCGTTCTTTCATATGGTGAGTTCCTTAGTAATAAACAGTGATTTTGGCTCAACTGTTTAAAATAAAATTCTTTTTTCTCAAAATAAGTTTGAAAATAGTTCAATTTGATTAACGTAAATCCTCTAAAACTTTGGCAAAGTCTCAACAACAATCTGTGCTGCAGGGATTCTTAAAACTATATTAATTCCTGCCAGAGGTGCATATTGTGAATCTAGTTTTGACATAATATCAAAAAGTACAAATCAAGGGAAAAGCTACAAAGTAAGTGGCCTGAAATGGGCTTGTCCTTTGCAAAAATGTCGAAATCATGAAAGACAAAGAAAACCAAGGCGTAACACCAAGTAGAAAGGGCAACTAAATACAGGCATTGAACACGAATTGGTCCTTGAGCCAGGAAAATAACAATTATTATAAAAAAAGTTTTAGGGGACAGGCACTGTGGCTCATTTCTGTAATACAAGCACTCTGGGAGGCTGAGGCAGGAGGATCACCTGAGCCCAGGAGTTTGAGATTGTAGTAGGCTATGATCATGCCACTGTACTCCACCCTGGGCAACACAGCAAGACCTTGAAAAGGGTGGAGGGGGCAGTGTCTGTGGCTCAAAGGAGTAGGGCCCTGGCCCCATATGCCAGAGGTGGCAGGTTCAAACCCAGCCCTGGCCAAAAACTGCAAAATAAATAAATAAATAAACTTTAAAAAAAAAAAAGAAAAGAAAAAGAAAAGGGAGGAGGGGAATCATTTTAGGAACAAAGGGCAAAATTTAAATAAGAACTATAAATTAGTTGTGGCAGCAGCTGTGGCTCAAAGGAGTAGGGCGCTGGCCCTATATACCGGAGGTGGCGGGTTCAAAACCCAGCCCCAGTCAAAAACTGCAAAAAAAAAAAAAAAAAAAAAAAAAAGAAAAGAACCATAAATTAGTTGAATAGTAATGTCTTAATGGCAAATTTCCTGATTTTGATAATTTTACTATGCTATGCAAGAGAAATGTCCTTAGAAATTAATGTTCTTAGGACATTAGGATTTAAACACTGAAATATCTAGGGATAAAAGTTGGCACCTTAGGCTCGGCGCCCATAGCTCAAAGGTTAGGGCGCCGGCCATGCACACCAGGGCTGGCAGGTAAGAACCCCACCCGGGCCTACTAAACAACAATGACAACCACAAAAACAACAACAACAACAAAAAAAATAGCTAGGTATTGCGGCAGGCACCTGTAGTCCCAGCTACTTGGGAGGCTGAGGCAAGAGAATTGCTTAAGCCTAAGAATTGGAGGTTGCTGTGAGCTGTGATGCTACAGCACTCTACCCAGGGCGACATAGTAAGACCCTGTCTCAAAAAAAAAAAAAAAATTAATTAATTAAAAAAAAAAAAAAAGTTGGCAACTTAACTCTATAATGACTAAGATATACCAACATTGGGGGAGGGGGGGTGAAGAATACCAAAAAGCAATAGTGACAAAATGTAATAACTGGTGAACAGGGTATATAGAGCAGTGCTTAATATGATTTTTGCAACTATTTTTGCTATTTAGAAATTTCTTTTTTTTGTTTTTGGAGACAGAGTTTCACTTTGTCACGCTTGGTAGAGTGTTGTGGCATCATGGCTCATAGCAACCTCAAACTCCTGGGTTCAAGTGATCTTCTTGCCTCAAGCCTCCCGAGCAGTTTTTCTATTTTTAGTAGAGCCAGGGTCTCATTCTTGCTCAGGCAAGTCTCAAACTCCTGAGCTCAGGCAATCCACCCGCCTTGACCTCTAAGAGTGCTAGGATTACAGGCACGAGCCACTGCACCCGGCCACTAGTTAGGAATTATTAGGAAAAAAAATTGAACAATAATATGACAAATACTGCTATTATTAATCAGTACATATTGTGACCTATAATCTAGTGATCAAGGTATTCTGGTTTCTGACCATCTTGAACCCCCGAAAGAGTGCTGAAAAGTACATTGTCAGATATCATGTGATAAAAAGGCAAACCGTTCTTCATGACCAAGCGCGCACATACCTGTTCCGTTTCGCTTGATCTTACTAAATGAAAATGATGGGGACAAGTTTCACTTGAAGAAATATTACTAAACAATTCAAAAAAGAGTCCCCCCCCACCATCTCCCTGCAATCCTCCCACTGGGGAGTGTCACTCTCCCCCTCCCCAAGCGTATCAAATGACTCAAGTAGCCTCCATCACTGCCCAAGGGAGTGTTTTGGGGGCTTTCAGAACAAATTGCAGAGCTGGGTCTGGGTTAACATTCAGAATGATGCCCCGCTTTCCCTCTAGTTGTGCTGGCGTTGACAATAGACAGCACGGGCCACAAAAGCAAGTCAACAAAGGAAGACAAGTTTTTAATGCTAGAGCCATCTGCCAATTCTCCTTAGGATCTTTTCAAGAGCTGAGGGAAGTTAAAGGAAGAGCTGGGAGGGGCGGTTCAGCAGAGGGCAGAGAAGTCATTCACAGGAAAAGCAATTGCAATGTGAAAAGAGCCAAAGCGGGCTGCAAGATGAATGAATAGAATCTGAAGGCCCTTCTCCTAAGCCCTACAGAGATCCACCACACCTCTCCCACGGGGCTTTTGTCGGTTGCCAAGCATTTTAAACGTTATAGTAAGAATATGTTATTAAGGGAGGATTAATATACACCCCACCACAAAAAAACACTCTCCAGAGGGGTCTTCTGACTACCCACCTGGAAACCCCAGCCAGCTGCCTCTGCAAAGATTATGCTGATTTTCTTTTCTTTAGGTAACAAAATGCCCTAAATACAGTAGTTTATCATTAATAAAACCTTTCTACACCAACTCGAAATTCTCCCACCTCCCAGAGACATGCAGAATTTTAAGACCACCAACTGTGAAAATGTGTTCAAACCCACTAAAACAAAACATCTTTATGCCCTTGGGAAATGTTACTAAAATATCAATGTTTTTGTTTCCCAGCCCAAAACATACGCCTCCAACATTTTTCCTAGAATGAAAACTCATGAACTGCCTCTTTGGAAGCTAAACCATTTACCACAAAGCAGTTCAGACCCCGGCTCCTGAGCTGAGTCCCTTAGATATCTATCCATCTTACCTCCCCAAATTCTCAATTTCCTGAAGGTGAGGTACAGCTTTTATTCCTCTCAGCCTCTCCTTAAACAGTAGTAATCCCTGAATGGGATCAGTAATCCCAAGGAACAATCCATCATGTCTTTCCTCAGCCCCATCAGCAAACTTCAGGCAACATTCTGAATACCACCTTGAAGTAAATCTATTATCATTTTAAAATCAGAAGTTGACATTAGCTGCACTGTTTTGTGGCTTTTCCCAGGGTGTGTTTGGGTGACGTTTTAAGTCCCACCATTTAAGATGAAGGGTCTTGCCAGGAGGTGGATGATGAAAGGTTACCTGGTCACCCCTCTTTGGTTCAGACTGCACATTCACAATCTCAAGGATTCAGAAGATGCCTTCAAAGAAATCTCCATGGAAGCAACATCTATGTAAATCTGTTGCTGCTTTTTTAAAAACTAATGTTGCAACAGTTTGATTTTAAAGTAATCACTGTTGAAAGAGTATCTTTGAAAGCTATTCTCATCCTCCCATGTGAACAGGAGGGACGCCCTCATTCCCTTCTCAGCCAGGCCGGGGACAGGGAGAGGGATTAGCAAACAAGGGTGCCAAAGACACAGTATTTAATTCCAGGTTGGTGATTTTTTCCAGAACCGACTCTAAGAGGCCTGAGGATGCCGCCCGAGTCCCTCCAGGTCCCAGGCAGAGGGAGGCCCCCCTGGTGCCAAGTGACTGTCCCACCAGGCAGCGCCTGCACACCCGCAGCCCAGGCCTTGCACCCTGCTCCCCTGACTGTCAGTGGCCCAGGAGCCGGGAGGCTGACCTCTTGCTGTGAGCCGGCTGTAGACCTGGGAGTTAACTTCCTTGTCTCTCACGTAGCATCGGATTTCCTCCACCGCCTCACGGATGACAGTGACAGCCAGCACGAAGCCCTGTGGAGAGAGTGGACGGGAGGTGAGCCTTGCTGGAACCAAGTTGTTCTCTCCTGGTGTCGGGGCAAGAAGGGCGCGAGGCCACTCAGGAGGGAGGGGGGGCAGAGGAGCAGGACCTGCCTATTGTTTCCGATGCACAGGCCCCAGCAAACCCTGCTGTCTCTCTCGGGGAACACGCGCTCACACGCACCGTGGAGAAACATGACCCTTGAGATACACTTGCTGCCACATACGGTACAAGGACATCCGTATTCACCAGCTGGTGGGTTGCCAGGGTGAACACACAGAAACACCCAAAATCTCCCTCCAGAGACAAGCAATGGTGACTGCCACCACTTGTCTCACCCAGCATGTGTTGGGCACCAAAGGGCGTCTAATCCTCACAGCAGCCGTTTTACACCCTCTTTTTTTTTTTTTGCAGTTTTTGGCCGGGGCTGGGTTTGAACCCACCACCTCCAACATATGGGGCCGGCACCCTACTCCTTTGAGCCACAGGCACAGCCCAAATCATTTTTTTTTTTTTTTTAGAGACAGAGTCTCACTTTGTTGCCCTCGGTAGAGTGCTATGGTGTCACAGCTCACAGCAACCTCCAGCTCTTGGGCTTAGGCGATTCTCTTGCCTCAGCCTCCCAAGTAGCTGGGACTACAGGCGCCCGCCACAACACCCAGCTATTTTTTGTTGCAGGTTGGCTGGGGCTGGGTTTGAACCCACCACCCTTGGTATATAGAGACGGCACTTTACCCACTGAGCCATAGGCACCACCCCATTTTACAACCTCTTGCTGCCAACGTCACCGTGCAGATGACGAAACAAAGGCCCAAGGGACATAAAGTTCCTGAACACTGCCCAGGAATCTGACAGGAAATCTCGCTCTGAACGGCCACATTATTCTGCATCCATAGAAACGTAGGTGGGTGGAGCCAATGAGGGGCCACCAGGCAACAGTTAGAAAGAATAAGACCCACCAGGGCATTGACAGTGGGGAAAACAGCCCTCCAGGACGCACAACATAATGGAGTTCCCATAAACAACAAAGAAGATTGCATATGCTGTTAAATGTTCTCCAATTTCCTTAACCCCAGGTTGGATTCCTCTGCCAGACTGAAAAAAATCTCATTCTTATCTGTCGTGTTTCCAGGTTTTATAAAGAGACCACATTAAAGTATTAACTGCGTAAGTTCTAACTAATAAAAATTAAAAGCTTCCCCAATGTTCCCCTGAGTCGGGTACCCCAGCTCATAAATATGGTGGGGAAGAGGGTTGAGAGGTGAGGCACCCGTAGCAGAATCTCCGTACAATCTCTATTTCTCTTCTTGTAACAATAAAGGCAAAAACATTTGTTCATGTTCCATGTCATCCCTCCCCTCTGCCTCTTTCAAAGCTTGCAAGGACAGTTACTTTTTAATACAGATAGCAAAACTGCTGGGGGGGGGGGGGGTAAGCAGGTAGTGACCGTGTTTCCTGGAGGATCTCTCCTTTATACTGTCCACCCCGTGACATATATTAACTTCAATCCAAAGGACTTTAAATCTCTTAAATCTCTTCTCTAAATCTACCCAGAGATGTGCTGCTTTGCAGAAACTCCTCCCAGACCCATACATCTTTACAATCAAAGGATTACCCCTGTTTCCAATCAGATGCAAAGTACACAGCGCAGCCAAGAGAAAACTGGTCCATTCCATATTCAAAGCATAACCAGACCACATAGGGAGGTGGGAGAAAACCTGCCCTGGAAGGCACACAGGTCCGGCTGGCAGAACCCCCCACCCCAACTGTCCTACCCTTGCTCTGTGCCAGAGCTCGGAAGTTTTTGTTGTTGTTTGTTTTCTCAGATGTTCCAGTTTCCATTCCTCTCTGCGTGGGTCTGGCTAACTCCCACAGATGCTAATGGAAAGTGTGAGCTCACACAAAGGCAGGGACCACTCACTCACTTCCCTTCTGCAAATAAATTCCACCTCCTAAGTTATCATATCTCTCCATACACACAGTTCTTACTAATGCTAGCGGACACGCTTTCCCTTCAGCTAGAAATCACTTTACAAAGAGATGCGAATGTCGTTCAGAAATAAATTCCAGGCACCCAACTTAGGAGGTCCTTAATATCCACAGATATTTAGAAAGGAGCTTTCATGGGGATGAGGCTGAGGTTGGTCGAGCTTGTAACGACATCATGGGCAGTGATAACAGACAAATGATTCTGAAGGTGCTAAGCCTCTTTTGTTTTTACTAAAGCAAAACTAATGAATGAGATATAGAAAGCAGAAACAGCGGCTCAGCGCCTGTGGCTCAAGGGGCTAAAGCGCCAGCCACATACACCTGAGCTGGCAGGTTCTAATCCAGCCCGGACTGGCCAAACAACAATGATGGTTACAACCCAAAAATAGCCAGGCGTTGTGGCAGGCGCCTGTAGTCCCAGCTACTTGGGAGGCGGAGGCAGGAGAATTGCTTGAGCCCAGGAGTTGGAGGTTGCTGTGAGCTGTGATGCCACACTCTACCCAGGGTGACAGCTTGAGGATCTTTCTAAAAAAAAAAAAAAAAGAAAGAAGAAGAAAAGAAAGAAGAAGAAAGAAGAAGAAAGAAGAAAGAAGAAGAAAGAAGAAAGAAGAAGAAGAAGAAGAAGAAGAAGGAGGAGGAGGAGGAAAGAAAGCAGAAAAGCAGTTGCCTGTGGCAGGGGTGAGGTAATAGAAGGGGTGCTTAGGGAACTTTCTGGGCTCATGGAAACAGAAAACGTTCTACATCTTGATTGAGGTGGTGTTTACATGGGTGTAAACACACTGAATTGAAAGCTTGAAGATTTGTGCATTTCATGGCATATAGATTACATATCAAAAAACCTAGAGGTACTATTTGGTCATCATATAAACAATGTTATGGATTATTTCAGCTCTCTCCTAAGGGTATTTTCTCCCTAACATAGTAGTGCCAAGAAAAGCTTAGCACTTAGCTAAACAGTATGGGTTTGAAGTCTCCTTTCTATAATCACAGTGCCTTAGAAGGCCAAGACAGGAGGACTGCTTGAAGCCAGGAGGCTGAGACCAGCCTAGACAACATACCAAGACTCCATCTCTACAAAAAATGAGAAAAACATTATCTGTGTGTGGTTAGTCCTAGCTGAGGCGAGAGGATCGCTTGAGCCCAAGAGTCTGAGGCTGCAGTGAGCTATGATGACGCCAGGGCACTCCAGCCCAGGGCAACAGAGCAAGAGCCTGCCTCAAAAAGAAAAAAAAAAATGTATGCCAAATGTGGTTAAGGTCCCCTCCCACCATGGACACCAGTTATAATGTAAATGAGGCTGAAGGGCTGCTCAGATGTCTGTACCCCAAAAACCATTGGGTGTGAGATTCTGCTGTACCAGGGCTGAGCAGACAAATAAAGCCAAGGGTTGAAAAAGATTAAACCGCACACCACGGAGATGCCAAAGGCAAAAGGGTCGGGAGACACAAGCCGCCTTCACAGACACCACTGTGATTCCGACTGACGTGCACAAAACCTGTGCATCTGTAGGAAATACACAGCTTATTAAAATGTACGTTGTAGTTACAGAAAATACGTGCTTGAGTAAGAAGAGGCTGCAAGGAAGCACACCAGAACCATAAACGGGCCAACTCAGGGACGTGGCTGCACAGATGATTTTTATCAGGCTTGCTGTGTGTTTTTTTGGTTCTTCAAACTTTTCTCTAATATCATGAGATCCTCTGTAATTAAAAAAGGAAAAGAAAAATGAACAGAAGCCACTTTAGAGGCAGTAGAGCAGGCCATAGGATCTGGTTTTTAAGAGAATCCAATAGAAGGCTTGAGTGATGGGGTCTGAAGTATTTCATGCTGGGGCTGGGCAGGAGGTGATGGGGCAGGAGGGACCCTGGAGCTCAGAAGGCAACAGTGCCAGGTGCTAAGGAGTATCCTCACCTCAGACCAGAGACAGCAAAGGGCCAGCCTGCACGACAGACCACCTGGAAAGAGGGCAGGTCCAGTCCACGTAGTGCTTTAAATGTTTTTGAGTCATCAGTGTTTAAAAATCAAAAGATATAATGGAAATTAACAAGAAAAATGATTCTGAACGAGGTGTACCTTGTTACTCTTTTTCTAAAAAGGGAACAAGGTGTAAGAATTTCATTCATTGTGCTTGTTTGTAAAGAAACCAGGAGCTGGAACATATTCTCCTTAGCAAAGAATCCCAGGAATGGAAGAAAAAGTATCCAATGTACTCAGTCCTACTATGAAGCTAAACTATAGCTTTCACATGAAGGCTATAACCCAACTATACCACAAGACTATGGGGGAAAGGACCAAGGAAGGGAAAGGGAGGGGGGAGGTTTGGGTGGAGGGAGGGTGATGGGTTGGGCCACATCTATGGTGCATATTTTTATCTATAATAAAAAAAAATAATAAATTAATTAAAAAAAAAGAAACCAGAAGGCGGGATTAGAAATAAAAGATGGTATTTTAGGGGCAGACCTGGATGGAAGCAGATTTTCAGTAAGGCATCTGTGTGTTTCTTGAATCACGTGAATGTATTACCTTTCAAGCAACTTTTTTTTTTTTTTGAGCCAGGTCACACCTTGTCACCCTCAATAGAGTGCTGTGCTGTCATACCCAACACACTCAGCCTCTGCAACTACACTTCTAAAAGATCAGTGATAGGCTGGGCGTGGTGGCTCATGCCTGTAACCCCAGCACTCTGGAAGGCCGGGGTGGGTGAATTGCTTGAGGCTCAGGAGTTAGAGACCAGCCTGAGCAAGAGACCTCATCTCTACTAAAGATAGAAAAAAAACTAGCCAGGCATTGTGGCAGGTGCCTGTAGTTCCAGCTACTCCAGAGGCTGAGGCTGGAGGATTGCTCAAGCCCAAGAGTTCGAGGTTGCTGTGAGCTACAGTGACATCACAGCACTCAAGCTATTTGATATACACTGCAGACTTTGTTAAATAACTATGCTTTGATTTTATATAAGTACATAGTGGACAGTTCTGAAATTTAAATATCTCATATAAAAATCTGTTTCATATAAAACTCTCACATTTCTAACTTTTGGGTCTGGTAGCTCCTGGTTCATGTTTACGCCAGACAGGAGCA
Organism: Loris lydekkerianus; assembly: GCA_963574355.1. Taxonomy (NCBI): domain Eukaryota; kingdom Metazoa; phylum Chordata; class Mammalia; order Primates; family Lorisidae; genus Loris; species Loris lydekkerianus. The sequence goes on from CAUYPK010023178.1 coordinate 48,194, forward strand.
GCATCTGGCCACATCTTGACAAGACATGAGTTGGTCACTCTCCCAAGGCTGTATTTGATTATCTCAGTCTGTAAGGTGAAGGCTGAGAGCACAGGCACCTCCTGACAGGTGATTAGGCTTGCTGCCCGACACATACAGGAACGACTGCTGTCCAAGGGAAAGGTTCTCCACGTTTCTCTCTTGTTCCTAGCATCCCATCTCCCCTCTCAGAGAAAGAAAGGACTATTCTCACATCCCCAAAGCATCTTTATTATTTGTGTGAAAGAAATATTCCCCCTTGAGCTGTAACTTGTGTGGTGACTGGGCGTGCATGGTGTGGAGACATGGCTCACAGGTCCCTCAGAGACTTCTGCACTGTCCTTATCACCTCTCACCTGCTGGCCCCCAAAAGCAAGACAAGTTCATTGTTTTTATTTCTTTAAAAGGAGCTTGCATGTCTTCTGCTTTTACAAATGTCTTTTTTTTTTTTTCTTTTTGAGACATAGTCTCACTCCGTCACCCTGGGGAGAGTGCTGTGGCATCCTAACTCACAGAAACCTTAAACTCTTGAGCCTCCTGAGTAGCTGGGACTACAGGTGTCAGCCACAACACCTGCCTAGTTTTAGTAGAGATGGGGTCTCGCTCTTGCTCAGGCTGATCTGGAACTCCTAAGCTCAGGCAATCCACCCACCTCAGCCTCCCGGACTGCTGGGATTACAGAAATGAGCCACTGCACGCCGGCCAGGCTGTAGGGCATTTTAGATTTCAGGGTTTGGGATTTATATGGTTACAATGTACCACAATCAACGAGGGCAGAAGATTCCTTTTTTTCTCACTTACCACTGTATTCCCAGAGTCCAGAACAGCGCCGTGTATGATGGCATGCAAGAGATATTTGTTGAAATAGTGAATGACTGAACTGCTGACTGAATGAATGAACGCTGGCGGGGAATCCTACCGTGTTGGCTTGAGGGCTTCCTTTCCCTTAAAAGGCCCCTGTCCCACTCCAGATGCCAGGGTAAGAGAACAAAGAACTTTCTGTTTCCAAACCTCTAAGGTTACTGAACAAACAATGCGGTTTACTCACCAGGGGAACCCAGTAGGTATAGAGTGCGCCGAGCCTCATTTCAGGAACAAACTGGGAGCAGGCAAGAAGTAAAAAATAAAGGTTGAAAAAGTATTTGAACTGGTTGAACAGCACCTGGAAGGTAGAGGAACAACAGAAAAGAGACATTCGGGGCGTGCCTGATGAAGTTGGGAAGATTTAGCAGCAAGGAAACTATTTAAAAACATTCCTACCCAAGAACAAAATTTACAAGATACCTTACACATAAAGCTTAAACACTTCCATATGTTGTTTAGGAAACACATATGGGTAAAAAAAAATATTTTCCGTAAAAGTAATAAAGCAAATAAAGATATACATGGAAATTGTAAACAGCAAATTCAAGATAGTGGTTGCTTGCTGGGGGTTAGGGGTAAGGAGCTATCCAATGGGAAGGGGTCTATAGGAGCGTCTGCCGTATCTGTGTTACGTTTTCTTTTTTTCTTTTTCTTTTTTTTGAGACAGTCTCAAGCTGTCACAGCCCTGTTGTGATATCACAGCTTACAACAACCTCCAACTCGGGCTCAAGTGATCTTCTTGCCTTAGTTTTTCTTTTGCTTAGGCTGATCTCAAACTCATGAACTCAAGCAATCCACCCGCCTTGGCCTCCCATGTTTTATTTCTTAAACTACCTTTTTTTTTTTTTTTTTTTGAGACAGAGTCTCAGGCTGTCACCCTGGGTAGAGTGCTATGGCATCACAGCTCACAGCAACCTTCAACTCCTGGGCTTAAGTGATTCTCTTGCCTCACCCTCCCAAGTAGCTGGGACTACAGGTGCCCGCCACAACGCCTGGCTATTATGTTGCTGTTGTCATTGTTGTTTGGCAGGCCCGGGCTGGATTGGAACCTGCCAGCTCTGGTGTATGTGGCTGGCGCCTTAGCCACTTGAGCTACAGGCACCAAGCCAAAACCACAAATTTTGTAAGGACAAGTAGGCCACTCAAAATGTTGTTTAGGGAGAGGGTTTAGCGAGAAATGCTTATGCTGTAAGATTGAGTCCAAAAAGAAAGATAAAAGGTTATGACCATGATATGATCTCAACTCCAAAAAATAGAGGACAGCTGAGTCCCACCCTGGTGGCCGCTGGGTTCTGGCAGGGTTCTGACTACTGCCATGTTCCCTGGGAGTGACAGCAATACCACATGACTAGTGGTCACCACATTGGTGGTGTCTCTTCAAGGCTCAGGCAGTTGAGAACCACTGTGACCTGCCCCACCACAGTGACTCTGGTGGCCACATATTCCAGATGGCATAACCAGGAGAGGAAGGAGGGTGGCCCTAGTGTGCGTAAGACTTTCCGTGAAATAAAAGGTTTTGCTCCAGGCTTGGCGCCCATAGCACAATGGTTATGGTGCCAGCCACATACACCAAGGTTGGTGGGTTTGAACCCGGCCCGGGCCTGCTAAAGAACAATGACAACAGCAACAAAAAAATAGCTGGGTGTTGTGGCGGGCGCCTGTAGTCCCAGCTACTTGGGAAGCGAAGGCAGGAGAATCACTTAAGCCCAAGAGTTGGAGGTTGCTGTGAGCTGTGACGCCAGAGCACTCTATGGAGGGTGACATAGTGAGACTCTGTCTCAAAAAAAAAAAAAAAAAAAAAAATTAAAGTTGACCTTTAATAATAGATGTGTGCCTCTGCATTAACACACAATATCTAACATGGCCACTTTTTCCTTTTTGCACTGGAGCTGATTGCTGCCCTGCTTCTCAAAGTCAATGAGTATGTAGGTGGAGGCCCCAGCGGCAGATAAAAATATTTACTTTCTGCATGTGTTGGGGGGAAAGGTTTGCTGAGTACATGCCCGTGGATTTGTATAAGTAACCGTAGAAGTGCTATGACCCAGGACCATTTATTAGCAAAAATATTGATAGAAGTTTTCTTAGATGGTAGGATAAAAACTTACTTTTTTCACTATACTTCTGTCTCTCAACTTACCTATAATGTGCCACAATGGGAGGAGGATTTAAGCAGTGTGGATATCATTTTTTGGTATCTTTTTCACTCTTACCAACATACTATTTGCCCATGAAGTTATTCTAACCAGCCAGGTGGAGTCTCACAGCCTTGCAGATAGAAAGCAGCACCCCCACCCTGGGTAATCAGGCCGGAGAACACAAATAGCCAGTGGTTAAGGTGGTATAAAGAAGACACGGGCTATTTGCAAAATCTGCCATGGGCATCTCAGACTTTTAAGACTGGTACCAAGTACATATTTGTAACAGAAAAAAGAAAAGAAAGTAGTCCTTGCTTGCACATACCCCAGGAAGAAAAGTGAAGAAATTGTACTTCTGGTTGTTGATGACATTTCGAGGATACCTCTGGTCTCTTTTCTCGGGGTGCCCCAACCACACAGTGCGGGGCCTGGGTTCCCCTCCACCGCAGCATCTCAGCCACTCGCAGCACCTGTGGAATAGACAGGCCCATAGATCAAGGCTACAGGACACCATCAAGGCCCCGCCCACACACATGAGGCTCCGCCCACACCATCAAGGCCCCACCCACACCAGCAAGGCCCCGCCCATACTACCAAAGCCCCGCCCACACCCATATCTGTTCACTGTTGTCAGAACATTTTTCTCTAAAGCATCTTCACTGGGTCAGGACCACAGCCACATATGAGGCTGCACACTTCAGTGAGATTTCAAAAAAACAGAGTGGAGGCTCTTAAGAAATGGTCCAAATAGGGTGGCGCCTGTGGCTCAATGAAGTAGGGCACCGGCCCCATATGCTGGAGGTGGTGGGTTCAAACCCATCCCCGGACAAAAACTGCAAAAACTGCAAAAAAAAAAAAAAAAAAGAAAAGAAAAGAAATGGTCCAAATAAAAAAGGCTTTGTCCCCACTCCCAGATGATTTCTAGTCACATGCTGCTTAACAATGGGGATACATTCTGAGACATGTGCCCTGGGTGATCTCACCACAGCATGAACATTACAGAACGTTCTTGCACACACCAAGACAGTATCATCTGGCACGCCTGGGCTATACGGCACACAATCAATAGCACATTACAACACAAAGCAAAGCGGGAGTTTTAACACAGGGATAAGCACTGTGAATCCAAACATGTCTACACCTGGTAAACATATGATAGAAAGATGGTGTTATAATCTTTTGAGATCACCGCCATCCATGCCGTTTATCATTGACCAAAACATCACTATCTGATGCATAACTATATTCCAAAAAGTAGGATTCATTTAAAATTTCAAAGATTTAAGTTAAACAATTACCTACATTGCAATAAGCACGATTATCACATTCACATCACACAGAGAGAGGGAGCTCCAAACAGTTCAATACAACATCCAAGTTTGCCAAGATGTGAGGAGCAGCTGAACGGGGCCCTGCACCGGGCCAGTCTTATTCCACTGCCTCAAGCTGTCCACGCTGCTGGTTACACTAAGATTACTAAATAAAGGATAAGGGGGGACAAACTTCCTCTCCAGCCTAGGCTCTCCTTTTCAACAACACGCTGGAGAAGTGAGCTGGAAAGATGATGTCTCAGAGCTCAAAATAACCTGGAGAGGGGCCAGCACGCCAGCTGTCGGGAGACTGACCTCAAATGCTGCCCCTAACTTGGCCTTCCGGAGAGACAGCTTGGTAGCACCAACCCACTCGAACCCTGCTCCTGAGATACCCTCAAATAAGGCAAAGGAACACCTGGGAATCTGGACGGCTCTGGAAACAAAGCCACTCTGAAAAGCCCCAAAGGGCAGCTTGTTTTCAGGACAGCTTTTACATGAGTCCTTTCACGAAGTGTAAGCCTTCTTAAGCACTGCCATCAAAAACACTCTATGCTGGGATGTCCCCCTCACGACCCCAGCACTCACAGGCTGGGAAGGAGAAGCCCTCGGGGACGTCACCAGCTGAAGTGATACAAAACAGATTTGGCAACTACAGCTCACATAATTCTCTACCCACCAAGGGCATTCCTTTTCCCCTTCTTCCTACAGGACAGGACCTGGTGGACTGCAGGGGTACAGAGTAAGCAAATTCAGTCTCTGCATTTTGGAACCCTACAGACGAGTGAGCCAGCTTAGATGCTCAAAATCTCCATGAGCAAATGCAATGCTCTTTCCTACCAACAGCATCCTCATTCCAGTAACCCGAGTCGGGGTACAGACTGGCTCTGCTAAGGACAGGCTCCGCTCCGATGAACTCATTCCTGTTGACCCCTTCATCAGTGTCCAAAAGCCAGAGACACACACAAGCTTCAGACCACTCCCCCACTCTCCTGCTCTCCAGTGCAAATCCATCAGTGAACACTCACTGAAAGTCACTGAATGCAGAGAGGACAGAGGGACGGAGAGAGGAAGAGTCACTGGACAGGAAACACACCACTCTGTCTGCAGACACCTTCCTGGATGGACACGACTGACCCTTGCATGAGCCATCATTCTCTCTATGTCCCGTCAGAGTCCCGTAATGATGATTCCACAGTGGTAAGTTTCTAATGAAAGATGAAACACGAATTGAGAGAACCACAAACTGTCAGGATGACGGCTGATGTGAGTTTTTTGTTTTGTTTCTTTCTTTCAACACAGCGAGTCACCCAGTTAAGCTATTTACTCATTATTGAATCTATGGCCACGTGGCGGTGCACAAGATACCATAGCACAGTGGCAGCAAAAGATGAAGAACAACCCTAAGCACCTGTCCCAGTACACTCAGGCTGCTACAACAAAACACCTAGACTGAGTAATCTATAAACAACAGAAATGTATTGCTTATGGTCTGGAGGCTGGAGAGTTCAAGATCAGAGCACGGGTGGCTCTGGTGTCTGGTGAGGCTGGCTCCTGTAAACGGCACCTGCTCTATGTCCTTACACGGCAGAAGGGATGAATGAGGTCCCCAGCCTCTTTTACAAGGGAGTGGAGCACATTCATGAGGGCTCCACCGTCACGACCTGATCACCCCCTGAATGCCCCACTTCATGATAGTATAATGTTAAGATTTAGGATTCTAACATATAAATTTTGAAAGGACACGAACATTCAGACCACAGCCTGCTCATCAGAGGGCTAGTCTTGATATCCTGAGCTCAGGTAATCTCAGACTCCCTGAGTGCTAGGATTATAGGCCTGAGCCACCACGCCTAGCCCCTTAATTAATTTAAACTTAAAAATAGCCACACCTGGTCGAGGCTACCAGGGCGGACCACAGAGCTGATTTTCATAGAACGGACATGCCCCTCGTGTGAATCAGTACAGCAGGCCTACTTCCTTATGCTGACCACCCCTGTATGCTGCCCAGTTTGTCATAGTCCCTTGGGTGGCCCATCTACAGAGGTTCTACTGTAGTTGTTTTAAATGGATTTACCTCATTTACACAAATTTATTTGAAAAGGTAAGCTCACACCACTACCACAAATGGAAACCAGTATCATTTGCCATAAATCAGAGATAAACAACAAAATCAGTACAATGAAAAGCAAACCATGTCACTTAGTTTTGGCTGCGTGCTGTGAGCGACAGTGGTGCTGAGCGTGAAGCCTGTTCTTCATTGTGGAGATATCAGCAAGGGCTTGATGTTAAAAAGTGGGCTTTGGGCTGGGCATGGTGGATCACGCCTACAATCCTAGCACTTTGGGAGCTGAGGCAGTGGATCCTCAGAGCTCAGGACCAGCCTGTGCAAGAGCGAGATCCCATCTTTAAAAATAATAGGAAAAATAGCCAGGCATGGTGAAGGGAGCCTGTAGTCCTAGCTACATGGGAGGCTGAGGCAAGAAGGTCACTTGAGCTCAAGAGTTTGAGGTTGCTGTGAGCTATGACACCACAGCACTCTACCCAAGGGTGGACAGTGAGATTGTTTCCAAAACATAAATGAATGAATGAAGGGGGCCCTGATAGGGTTATTAATGTTTTGGTTTGTTTTGTTTTTTGAGACAGAGTCTTACTATGTCACCCTGGGTAGAGTGCCATGGCGTCACAGCTCACAGCAACCTCAAACCCTTGGGCTTAAGTGATTTTCTTGCCTCAGCCTCTGGAGTAGCTGAGACTATAGACGTCCACCAGAACACCCAGCTATTTTTTTTTTGTTGTAGTTGTCATTGTTGTTTAGCAGGCCCTGGCTGGGTTCAAACCCGTCAGCCTTGGTGTATGTGGCTGGTGCCATAACCACTGAGCTACAGGAGCCGAGCCGGGGGGCGTTGTTAAATATTAAAGGAGAATTGAAAAAAGAAATAAGAAATAAATGTTCTACTAAATGTCTCAATGTGATTTAGTCCCTGCATCCTTCTTAAACATTATCACTGCAGCACCAAGAACCGTCACCTCACATTTCTGCTTTCCTAAGGTGGAAACCTCAAGCTTAGTGGCAAATTTACAAGCAACCAAATTCTCCCATATCTGCCCAAACAGAAGTGGTGGCAGCCAGGGAGGCTCTCTGTCCATGACTGGATCCATTCCCGCGATTCTCTCCAACACTCCGTTCCCCTGGCAGCTGCCACCACGCCCTACATGTCCAAAGGCTGGACTTCAGCCACCGGAAGCTCCAAAGGAGCGGTGTCCAGGGTAGCACTGTGACAGCTGTCCCCTTGGTGTCATGGCTACCACAGTTGTTTCTTAACACCAAACCGAACTGTCACTTGCCACAACAGGAAACTTATGTTCTGCATTCCCGGCTGGGAGATGAGCTACAAAACAGAATCCCTTAACAGCGAGAAATTATTAAAGAGCTGGAAGGAGAAACTACTACCCAAGAGTGGCAGTGTCGAAAGAGCAGGGTCCTGTGGGCTACGGGGGAGAACCCTGGGACTAAACCCAGCCCTGCACCACCAGGCTGTGCAGCTTGGGGCTCCTTGTCTTTGAGTCTCACTTTTACTATCTGAAAAATGATAAGAATAAGACCTGCCTTGCTGGAGGATTAGAGATTTAACATCTAAAGGGCATAGAACAGAGCATAGCACACAACAGCCACTCAATTAATAGTAGATACTATTTCTCTTTAACTATTTTTTCCAGATTAAAAAAAAAAAAAGAAACCATGAAACAATGTTCAACTGTGTGAGAGAGTCTGGCAAAGTTAAAAGCAATAGCTATTCAACTAGGTAAAGAACTAAGTTTATATACAATGTAATTCACACTGCTTCTTGCTTAGACCACTTATATAAAGGAAAAACAAAATGGATTTTCTTATGATCTGACTGTAAAACAAACAAAGGTTTTGACAGCAGATAGGCCACTGAGCAGATGTGCAGTGGTTTTATGCAATCTGGCTGAAATACAAATGAAAAGTAAATATGGGGGCCAGATCAAGGGAACAATGTTTCTGCCAAAGGTAACTAATGTAACGAGGAGTTGGCCACCACAGAAACGAGCCTCTCTGCCACAGGGTGCACCTACAATCAATAGGCACTCCATAAATACAGCAGCGCCTCCATAGCTGACCACCTCCCTGCACTGCCCACACCCTTAAACTGACCTAATTTTCATAGACCAGACATGTGCCCCATGTGTGTATCAGTACCCTGGGCCTGGTTCCTTTTGTTGACCCTTCCACATGTTGACCAGTTTGTTACAATCCCTGGAGTGGTCAACTTGCAGAGGTTCTACTGTGTGTCTCAATGGCTTATGACGACACCAACATTTCAGGAAGCCAGAGGATCCAGGAAGGAACGGTCTCACCACTAACACTGGACAGATCCAGGAAGATTAAAAAGAAAATTAAAATCAGGGCTGAGCACGGAGCTAACTCCTATAACACTAGCACTCTGGGAGGCCAAGGCAAGTGGATTGCCTGAGCTCACAGGTTCAAGACCAGCCTGAGCCACAGCGAGGCCTCATCTCTAAAAATGGCTGGGCGTTGTGGCGGGTTCCTGTAGTCCCAGCTACTTGAGAGGCTGAGGCAAGAGAATTGTGTGAGCCCAAGAGTTTGAGGTTGCTGTGAGCTATGACACCATAGCACTCTACTAAGGGTGACAAAGTAAAGCTCTGCCTCAAAAAATAAAATTAAAATTAAAATCAATGTATCAGTACAGACAGAATAGTCTACAGCAGTGATTCTCAAAAACAGGGGAGGGGTGTGATTTTTGACCCCTGGGAGCACTCGGCAATGTCTAGAGATAGGCTGGTTGTCACACTGCAGGACAAGATATGTCAACTGGCACTGAGTGGGTGGAGATGAGAGATGGTGCTAAATATCCACAATGCCCAGGGCAGTCCCCACAACTGAGGACTCTCTGGCCCCACTATCAGCAGTCCTGAAGTTGAGAACCCTGCTTTGGAGCAGCACTGCCCCTGAAAATGTCTGTGATGATGCGAATGTCCTATCTCTGCACTGCCCGACACAGTGGGCACCAGCCACATGTGGCTGTCGACCACCTGACATGTGAACTTTAAATGTTACTTCATCAATTTAACTGACTGGCTACTGCAGAGGACAGCAGCTGTTAAGCACAGATCCCTCGGGGAAGGGAGCCGAGTTAGAGGGAGCTGAAGTGAAGGTATGAAGGGAAACTGGGGGCTCTTCCTTCTAAGTACACCTAAGTGGCCAGATTCTACTTTAACTCAGAGGAGATAAAATCTGCAGTCAGGAAGCATGCACAGAAGGAAGCGAGTCCTCTGAAGTCTGCCTGTATCTCTAGCCACGAGAATACTAGCAGGAAGAGAAAAGGGAATAAATCTACCACCTCCTGAGAAAAGCCAAGTCAACATGGCAACTTCTCCCTAAACGTAAAGCTCAGACCTTCTAGGACGCATCCTACACAAATACTAGTCCTGTGAGCAAAGGGCAATGCACCAGGGTGTGCACAGCAGCGAGAGAGAGCAAAGCCCTGGAAATGACAGAGACGCCCTGGGCAATTCCCAGAATGAGACCGATACACACACACACACACACACACACACACACACACACACACACGGGCTGCGTAAGATCACTGATTAAGTGGAAAGGGAAATGCATAAAGCAAACACTATATACTTATTATTCTATATTCAAATTAAAATAACATGGTTACACAAGACTATGAGGAAAGGACCAAGGAAGGGGAAGGGA
>CAUYPK010023179.1:0-13409 GCA_963574355.1 Loris lydekkerianus
TTTCTGGGAGTGCCTGGCGCCCAGTGACTTTGGCACAGAGATCCCGAGGCTCCAGCAGTCTCTGGCCAGGAGAAAGGCTCTACACAGAGGCAGGGAGGGCTCCAGAGGGCACGCAGCTACCAGAGTCCCTGGCCAGATGAAGGAGCTAGTTTGGAGGCTGGGAGGACACTGGAGGGGGGACACAGGGTTATGTGGCTCCCACAGTTCCTGGTCAGGGAATGTTGAGGCCCAGTGGATGCGGGTCACCTTTCGGGGGTCGCTGCACCGCTGTTATGGGGGTCTAGGGGTGAAATTTTTTTTTTTTTATCTGTTTTACTAATAAGCAAATTTGGCAAGGTCATGGGATACCGAGGCAATAAAGAGAGCCAATTAAATTTCTATACATTTCTATGACCGATTCAACAAGTAATACCATTTGCAATACCATAAAAAGCATAAAATACTTAGGAATAAATTTAACAAAATATATGTAAAACCTCTACACTGAAAGCTATAAAGCCACACATAAATACAGAAGAAATACACAAATAGAGAGATATACCATAATCATGGATCAGAAGACTCAGTATTTGTAGGCTATCAGTTCTTCCCAGTTTTATCTACTGATTCAATGCAATCTCAATCAAAATTCAAAAAAACCAATCTATATTGAGTTTTTATTATCGGTTGGGAAAGCTGATCGGTGATGATCCAGGAGCCCGGGTGGGCTGGGGACTCAGGAACCCCAGAAAATCAAAACAAAACTTTTGGAGGTGATAATTATGTCTGTCATATCAGGACAGGGACTGACGGCCTTGAGGGAACGGAACATCTTTGTTCTGTATGTGTTGACTGTGATCTTCACTGCAAGTGACCTGGCTAAGCTGGTTCCAGGGGCCACCCAAAAGTCAGATGGTTAGTCCTTTCCCCATCATCCCCAAGGAAGAAAGAACAGTTCTCCAAAACAATCTCCACCTCCCGCCTGTTGGACACCAGGCCTGGCTGCCTGTGTTCCAGCAGCTAAGGGAGGAAGAGGGCAGGGATCCCCATATACAGTGTGACCCCAGCCTTCAGTGCAGGGAGGAAGAGGGCAGGTATCCCCATATGCAGCATGTGCCCAGCCTTTAGTGCAGGGAGGAAGAGGGCAGGGATCCCCATATGCAGCGTGACCCCAGCCTTCAGTGCAGGGAGGAAGAGGGCAGGGATCCCCATATGCAGCACGTCCCCAGCCTTCAGTCTGGCATCCCCAGCCCCGAGACCTTGCCTTAACAACTCCCCAAAGTATATCTCAGGCTTTCTGCAGGGCTTGGGGAGGGACAAGCTATGCCAATGAAGGAGGAAGACCGCCTGTTCCTGTTTGAAATAACCCTCCTTCACACCCATCTCCAGAGTGATCTGATGCCACCATTGAACCTTTTGTTGGTTCTCAGCTTTCCACACTGCCATCCAAGATTTAGCTGTCTCCAGCCACCTGGGAGGTCTTGCTTATCTACCAGTTTTTCAGCTTCCAAAGTGTTGCTTTGGCCTCTTCTGCTTTTCTTTTAGTAATTGAGGGTAAGGCCTGTGAAGCAATCTTCACCACCATCTCAGGGTTTCACAAAGAGGCAAGTGGACAGGTTTGTGTCTGTGCTGCCATCTCTTTCCTAGAAGGCCCAATTTTTGCACCTTTTAACCTCGTGGTTGTTCCTTTGTGCCTTCATATTAATTTGAAATAAAAAATACATTTTAGAAAAAGTGATTGTCCCTGCTCTAAGCATCAGATCCACAGCCCAGGTAGGAAGAAAAGTTTGTGCCGCTGAGACCATCCTCTTTGATAAGTAAGTGAGCTAGCATGGCCACTCCTAGCTGCAAGGGACCTTAGTAGCACTATTTTGAAAGGAGCACATTACCAGTCCAACAAAACAGGTTCTGTTTAAGGAGGACAGTGGAGAGTGACACATCCTGCTTGGGCCACGTCCTCATTCCTGAGCCACTCACCTGATGGGCTGACCCAGGTGATGCCAGCAGGGGTCTGGAGAATATAGCAGCACTAATGAGGGGGGAGAGCTGGCTCCCGGAAGGAAAAGCACAAGGTGCTGCCCTGAGACAGACTGCTAGCCGAAAGGAGGCCGCCCAGAGCACATGGCAGGTGCTCCTGGCTCATCTGCTCCCTGCTCTCTTCCTCCTCAGTTCAGTCCCAACTCCTCTTCCCACTCTCAGTGCTGTCCCTGTCCCTGCTCTGGGCCCAGGGTGGGGGACAAGAGGAGGGTCTGCACATTGCTGAGTCTCATGGAAAGTGACCGAGGACCTCTGGGAGGATGATCTCATTCCTCTCCGAAGGAGGCGTCGAGCTAAGATGCTAACAATAGCCAAGTGTGATGCCAGCCTGATTGGAGATGCTAAAAAAAGCAGCTCATCCCAAGTCTCATCAGGGAAGAGAAAGTCCACGAAGGCAGGTTCGCTGGGGGTTCAGAGGGATGGGAAGGAGGCGCAGTAGACACGGGGCTGAGCGGCCTGGGTCCGGGGAGGGCTGTGGCCATGGGCTTCCCATGCCATCCAGTCCCTAGGTTGTGCAGGGCACCAGCAGTGTCACCCCTCACACACTGAAGCTTGGCCTACCCACAGGAGACAAAACGGCCAGCATCTCCAGACATCCCATCTGTGCCAGCCTGGGTGAGCTTTCTCCATACCTGGAGACATACAACCTTTGCCACAGCCCTGCCCATCTTATAGATGAGAAGACTGAGGCTCAAGGAGGTGGAAGGATGTCCTGCCACCAGGCAGGTTGGACTGGACAGCTCATCTCTTATCCTGCAGCCAGGAATCCCAGCCAGAAGGTTTGGGCTGATGACCTCTGCGAGCCTCAAGGCCTGGCTTTCTCCAGCATCTTTCATCTCTTCCCCCAACCCCATTGGCAGCTGTATGGAGGGCAGTAAAGGACAGCTCCAAGGCCAGAGAAGGGAGCAACATGCCCACGGCCACATACAGACCTGCCCACCGCGGTAGCCTGCTGTCCCCTTCCTTACACTCCACCACTGAGAGGGTAACAGAGACACAAGCTGGGCCGGCCAACTGGAGGAGGTGCACAGGGTGGAGCTGGGCCGGCCAGCTGGAGGAGGTGCGCAGGGTGGAGCTGGACTGGCCAGCTGGAGGACGTGCGCGGAGGTTGTTTGCACCGCCGCCACTCCAGCTTGCTGCCTCTGGCCTGCAGAGAAATAACAAGGCCCAAACTGATGTGCTCTGAAAAGGCCAAGTTACAAACAAAGAACTGCTTCATGCCCAATGATTGGAAACTTAGCTTTGTTGCCATCTGTCACAAATGCCACCACATTCTTCATAACCCCCAGTGGCCTTTTCCTCTTCATATTCAGCTTCACAAAGTCGATCCAGGGCAGCCCTGCCTCCTGAGTGGGAGCTAGTTATCTGCAGAGATTCAAGCCTCTGAATCAAATTAAGACTCTTGGTGCTGTGGCTCGAAGATAATGATGCTTCCGCTCACCAGCTACAGTGGCCCAGAGTGGGAACCCCGGGGGTGGGGATTAGTGAGCAGCCTGGCAGCAGAGCAGCCACATGGCCACACCCTGTGCCATTGCCGCCTGAGCCCCAGCAAAGCTACCTTCCCATTGGTCTGGGAGTGGAGGCCTCTGAGACCAGCACTGAGAGAGGTTGCATGGTACTGGCAAGACACACAAGCCTCAGGGCCAGGACCCCCAGCCATGAGAACTCAAAAGACCCAGCCTCAACTTTAAAATGGGGAGAGAAAACTGTATTCACGGCCACAACACTGCTGCCTGACAAACTACCCCCAAACTCAGGGCTTCAAATATGTGTTTATTAGGCACACGGCTTAGCGATTTAGGCCGGGCTCTGTTGTACGGTTCTTCTGGTCATGAGTGGGCTCACCCGTGTGTCTGGGAATTGACCACTTGTTGGCGATGGGACCAAGTGGCCCTTGTCCCCCCAGGCTGAGCTGGGTAATGACGGAGGTGAGGAGAACAAGCAGGAATGTGAAGCTACCCAGACCCAGGCCCAAGAGGGGCACATGGTCACTTCTGCTTCATTTTAGTGACCAATGCAGGTCCCAGGGCCAAGCCCCAGGTCAGAGTTGGCTGACCACCCTACTCACAGTGTAAGGGGATGCCCACAGTGGAGAGTGCAGCTACAAGGGGGAGGGGTGAAGAAGTGGGACCCCCTGTGATCTAGCACCAATACCTACACCTAGCATTACTGATCTGGGGATCCAGTGAATTAAGGGTCATGAGAACACTTCGTGGACAAGCATACAGGCCTCCCATATTCAGTTGCCTCCGCAAGCCTCTCTGCAGTGTCCCAGCTGTCAGCCTCAGGCCCTCCCAGTCAGTCTGCAGAGCAGGTGGCCTGGACATTCAGAGAATGTGCCACTTCCCTGCTTTTAAGCTTACCCGTGGCTCCCCAGGGCTCTGTGAGCTGACCTGAGCTGGACAGGCAGGCCTTGACTTCACTTTTTTAACCTCTCTCTCAGAGCAACACCCCAGTGGGCTAAGGGTCAAAGGCACAATCTCCCTCTGGGGAATCCGAGGAGAGGCTGCTGCAAATGGAGTGGGCTGTGCCTGCTGGGGATGGACAAAGGTCTCAATGACCCTCAAAGACCACCCATGTCCTTCTCCACCTGATCCTCAAGACAGCACCCTCTTCTCCGGTTGGTGGTCTTTGGGGTGGTGCCTTTAATCCCGGTGACACCCGCGGCCCTTGTGTCTTGCCCTTGGTTGGGGTTCAGTACTACAGGATGCCTCGGCCAATGGGCCCTTGGGTGCCCCTGCTGCTGGTTCCAGGAAGGCCATGTTCTGTGGCTGAAATCCTGGCAGCAGCTTCACATATCCACACTTTTTCCAGCACCGGGGGACAGGTGTGCCAGGAGCAGAATGGCACGAAGATGATGCCCCAGAGGATGGATCCCCAAAGACAGTTCCAAGGGGAAGGGGGCAAAAGTTGTATTTGCAGACTCCCTGATGGTGTTCATTTTGTGGTGGAGTGTTAGTGATATAGCAGGTGCTGGGCAGGAAGGGACAGGGAAGGGACTGCCAAGTGGAAGAGGGCAGAGGCCCTGCTGGGAGCTGGCTCAGAAGTCCATCCTGTCACTCCCCGTCCCTAGCACCCTGCCCAGCCCCTGAGATGCATGGGGCACCTGCCACAGGTGCCTGTTCCAAGGCAGAGCACCATAGTCCCCAGCCACAGGCCCAAGGAGCTCTGAGTGCCTCCTAGGCAATTTACCGGAGCATGTAGCCAACTAATAAGTGGGCGACTGGATCCTTTGTTCAAAAGTTATCTTTAGACAAGAGCATTTATCAAGTTTAATTAACGTGTCACGGACCACAGTGTGAGAGATGGCTCCAAACACAGCCCTGATAATACTAATTTTTCTACATTAATGCCAACTCGGCCCCGAGCACTGAGCAGGAAATAGACCATCAATGTTAACACCACCAAAAAATAGAGATTTCCCTCTCTAAATCAAATTAAATGTGCTGTAGATGCCTGACAAGTGAGGCTGGAAGCCCCACAGATGGGAGCCTGGACACACTCTGGCTAAGAAGTCGGGAACTTCGGGAACAGCCCCACTGCCCTGCCCAGGCTGGCTACAAGCCTGCAGTCAGGTCAATGTCGTTTCCCTGGTTTTACAGAAGTAGAGGCTGGGGTTCAGGGAGGCCCTGTGACTTGTCTGGGCCATACAGCTTAGTAGAGTCTGGCACTAAGATCCACTCCTCCCCTGAGACCCCCAGGTACATTCACCTGGTCAGTCGTAAACACTCGCTGAGCACCTACTGTGCACTGCACGATTCTGGGTGCCAAACACCCAGCAGCAAACACAGCAGACAAGAACAAACACCTGCTCGTGGAGCTGACATTCTGCTGGGGATGCAGATCATGAGGATGGGTGGGTGGGGAGGAGAGGGAAGGGGTAGGAGGGGGAGGGGGAGAAGGGAGAGGAGGCTGCGATGGAGCCCAAGGTACCGTGAGGAAGCCAGGTGCCACATGGCCCAGCTGAGGTCTTTTAGAAGGGAGTACAAATTTAGGGTATCCTCTCTCACCCCCACAAGAGGATCCATGCCCCCAGGGGGTGTATTCCAGGCCCTAGAGATGCTCTGGCACAAGCCCAAAGATGGAAGAGGGGTCACAGCCACATGCAGAGTTTGCCCAGAATTCAGATCACGCTCCCTAGAGACCATGCGGACCCTAGAAGGGACTGAATAGGGATTTCAGAGGGGACACTGGTCCTCACAGAAGGCCAGGGAAATGGGATACTCACCTGAGCAACAGATCGTCACCACGGGCACAGGTGCGGAGCTGCCTGAACTGGCCTGAGATCTCACTCCCTGTGGACCAGCTGTGTGCCTTGGGCAGGTCACTTCCCCTCTCTGTGCTTCCACGTTCTCATCTATGGAATGGAGAGGAAATCCCTGGCTCTGGAGTTGGTTGTGAGGCACTGAGAGCTCTGCGCTGGTCCCAGAGCCCTCAGTAAATGCAGGCTACTGTCGCTAGCACAAGGAAAGCTTGGGGTGGCCAGCAGATGACTGCAGATGGGAGCGGGTGTTGGCATTTCCTCTGTTGAATCCCATGAATACTTGCAGGCAGGCTGAAGGTACGATCCCCTTCACCCATGCCCTTGACTGCCAGGGGAAGGGGAGAGGGCTCCACTCAGATCAGGCCCTGAATCGATAAAACTATGAAGCACGTACCTCCTTGAGGACATAGCTCCATGCCCTGATGGCCGGAGCATCTCTAAAATTCCCTGGCGCTTCCAGCCTGTGGGCCCCAGGAGATTCCCCATGCTTCCTGCATTCTCTGTCCCTTCCCTGATCTCCCTGGCCTCGCCTCCATTTCTCTGTCCCTCTGGAAGATTGATGACAAGATCTGACTCCCCATTTCCTTCACCCAGAAGCACTGCCTAATGGCCTATGATGCTGTCAGGGCCACCTGATCCCCTGATAAATCCCTGCCACATCTCATTTGCATATCGTCCACAGTGCTGCACCGTGGGCAACTCCAGCTCAGAAACTGAAGAAGATACCGGCAGTCTTGTTCAGCTGAGTTCCAATAACCTTGGGCCTGGACAGTGCAGAGCCCCTTACCGGGCTCCAGTCCAGCTCCCAGTCACCTGCCCCCTCCTGGAGCTTCCCACTGTCCATGGAAAGCCCCCTCTCCTGACTTCACCAGACAGAATAGGCCTAGCCACATAACAAGGAATTTTGAAATAGGAGAAGCTTAGACAAGATAGATGCTCATTCTCCTCTGTAAGAGCTAAGGGGAATGGCATCTAGAACTGGAGTGATGCTGGTCATTTGTTCACACATTTGTGGCTCTTCTGTCATTCTCAACACACAATTTCTGGCCTCAATATCACTTCATGGTCCAAAATAGCTGCTGGAGCACCAGCCATCACATTCTCCTTCCAGATTGGAAGAGGAAAAGCAGACTGTTAACAAGGGCCACTCCTACAGCTGAGCCAGTTCTCTTTAGCCATCAAAAGTCTCAACAACATTTCTGCCTATTTCTTTTCAGCCAAATTTCAGCCTAAGGTCACATCTCCCTTCAAAGGCAGGCCAGAAATGGCAGTGATTTATTACCAGAGGCAGTGTGCCCATCCCAAGTTTTGGTCCTGTTTGAGCCCTGAAGAATGGAAGAGTGGATATTAGGGGGACATCTGGGGTGGGATCCTAAACTCTGCATTTTTAGTAAGTTCCAAGATGTTGCTTGCCGGCCCAGAAATCCCTCTTTGAAAACCACTGGAGTAATGAGAAAGGGCAGGCAGGGTGCAGGGACTGGGGCTTCCCTATGGTTATTTATGAAGCAGGCAATCAGCCCTTTTGGCTGGGAGGGCTGGAACCCAGACCCTGCACCTCTCCCCATTCAACTTCACACCTCTTTTCTTGCCACTTTCCCTGAGCTCCTACCGAGGCGCACAGGTCATATACACTGTGCCAAATGGCCCTCGTACCAGCCTACTGCCATGTAGGTGCCAGAGTCGGGACTCAGATCCACATTTTGTGGCCTCAAGCCCAGGGTCACCCCAAGCCCGTTCCTCCAGGGCAATATCAGGGAGCAGAACCACCCTTGGAAGCCATGGGAGCCAGGAGTGGATTGTGGGAGGGTAATGGGCCCAAGCCCTCCTGCGCTGACATGGCCCAGGCGCCATCCTAGCCCAGGTGGCTTTGCTCGTGATCCTCTTCAGATGGACTTTTCCACCACCTGTTTCCCTCATTTTTAACTTGCTTTACCCAAATCCTCAAGTTAATTATGCCCGGACAGAAAATTGCTGCTAACCCTCAGAAACAAGTAATTTCAGGCGGCAGATCTCATTATCAGCATTGTTCAGACGTCTCCGGGAGCACAGGGGAGGTTTTCTGGGGCGGGGAGCGTAATTACAGGAAGCAGCAGAGCAGAGCCACAGGGGCCAAGCCCAGATAGCTGAGGGCAGGTGGCTCTGAGCCCAGCTCCGTGACCTTCACCTAGAGGGATGGGCAGCAGCAGCCTCAGGACCCAGGCCTCACATAAAGCCCTTGCATGGGTTGAATAGTGTGCCCACAAAATTTATGGCCACCCAGAACCTCAGTGTGATCTTATTTGGAAATGAGGTCTTTGCAGATGCAATTAATTAAGGTTCTCAGGAGCATCCTGCATAAATCCAATGACTGGTGTCCTTATAAGCCGAGGAATAAAGACACAGGGACACATAAGACAGCCACGTGAATGTGGAGGAGAGAGTAGAGTGATGTGGCCCCAAGCCAAGGGTCACCTGGCCTCCCAGAATCTGGAAGACATAGAAATGATAACCCCCCAAGAGGTTCTAGATTTGAGCATGGCCCTGCCAACATCTAGATTTTGGATTTTTGGCGTCCAGAACAGTGAGAATTCTCTCAACTGTTGTTTTAAGCCCCTAGTATGTGGTCATTTGTCACAGCAGCCCCAGGACACTCGGATAATCTCACCCAGCAAAGGTCCTTCTGGGGGGACACTCGTGGTCTCTAGCCCAGACCCTAATGTCTGACCCACTGATCCAGCAGCCCCAGAAGTCTCTCTGCTTCTCAAAGCTAGCCTCCCCACCACACCCCTCCTCCTGCCCTGCTCCAGCTCCCAAACTCCTCATCTGAGAGATGGTGCACCCAGTCTTCCCTCAGGCAGCAAATACATCCAGTGCCTTCCTCAGGCCAGCCCGAGGCTGCCCAAGGGAGCAAGATCCAGGTCCTAGGAGGAGGAGGTGACAGGCATTAGGGGGAGGTTTGGAGTCTGGCTGAACCCTAAGCAGCCTTCAGGCACCAGCAGTTCCCAAAAGCCTTCCTGCTGTCAGAGTGGGTCAGGGGGCTTCTCTGTGCCCCACCAGCCTGTGTGTGCTCATTCACACAGGACTGCTGCCCAGGAGCAGATAGCTCGGGGCTGGTGGGGCACCCAGGAAGCTCACTGGGGCCTGCTTCCTCCTGGCTTCCTGATCCACTCCCCTCAGCATTAGCCTCTCTCCTCGTGGTCATAAGATGGCTGCTGTGCATCCACCATCACATCCACATTCCAAACAGACAGCAGAGAGAAACTAAAGGCTGACAGTCACTAGCCATCTTCCTGGAAGTCTTTGGCTTTTAATTAACAAAAGAAAGCTCACCTCAGGAGGCTCTACCCGCCTCTTACTGCCCAAAGCTGAGCCACATGACTGTGCCTGGCTGGAAGGGAGGTAGGAAGCTTGGAATTGTGTTTTCCAGTCTCTCCACTAGAGGCAGGTAAAGAAGCAGGGGTCAGACTATGTCATTCACAGTCCTCAGCCCTGGGTCAAGCCCTTCACTGCAGCTCTTGATACAGCCACCTTCCTGCTCCCCTGGCTCTCTCGGCCCCTCTCAACCCCGACTTCTTGCTGCTCCCACTCTGTGGACCTCTCTGCCTTTGCTCTTGCCACTTCCTCTGCCTGGACTTCCCTTCCCCTGACACTCCTGATGATCCAAGCCTAAAACATTAAGACTCGGCTAAAGAGCTGCTTTCTGCACAACACAGTCCCTGACCACCACATTCCTGCCACAGCTGAACCTCACCACGGCCCCAGCACAGTTTCTAACCCGTGAAAGTGTTATGGCCACTTCTTGCTTTTTCCACTAGAACAGCTGCATGCCCAGCACAGGGACTCGGTTCCGTCCACAGCACCCAGCCAGGGCAGCCTTGGGGTAAGGGGCTCCCACTGTCCCGAGTGCTGACCAGAGCTGAGTACAAGCCAGGACGGGCAGCTCCACTCCCTCCTCCCCAGACCACAGCAGCAGGGAGAGAAGGAGTAGCCCCTGGGAGGTCTGTTTGTGTTTCTGCCTCGGAAAGGAACAAGGACGGGCTCTCATTAATCAGTGGAGACAGAACAGACACTGCTGTTTGTTTCCAGCAATAACAGACACCGAGTAAAAACAGGGACTTGGCGCCCGCAGACCCACTGCTCCCTATAGGTCATTAGCAAGGCGGAAGGACCTCAGTCATCCCTCGTGGAGTAATGGGGAAACTGAGGATCCCAGGGGGCAAGTATGGGTCACTGCAGGTCAGTGCACAGCCAGGGCCTTGTCCTTCTGAGGCTGGGACCAACAAGACTGGAGGATGCAGGGCAGGGACCATGGAACCTCCTGCCTCTCAGGAGCCTCAAAAAGTTCAAACCCCTTTCAAGGATTCTGTGGCATCCTATTTTAAAACCTCTTCACAGAGAGGGCAAGACAAGGATGCTGTGGGCATCACAGGCTGCAGAAATCACTGGTCCCCAGCCCCTGGCTTCTCCCTCCTATACCACAATGTCCCTGACCAACACCACTAGCAGCTGTCTCTGTGAGATGCTCCCACCTGGACCTGCGCCTGCCCCACTCCCTGCCGTCCCAGCCCCGCCAGGCCACGGGCCTCTCCCTAAGGTGGCATTGCAGCACATCCCAGCACATAGACCTGCCACACCCCCATGGCCTCTGCTCCCTATCCTCACCTGCTTCTGGAGACTGATGTGACCTCCCTTCCCATGTGACCCCCCCATGGGCTCCAGGCATGCCCCAGGCTCAGAGTCCTTGCTTAGCAGTTCTGGCTCCTGTACACTTGTCCCTAGGCATCAGCAGGCCTCTCCCTTGCCTCCTATAATCTCTGCTTAGTGTCACCCCATCCAATGCTTCATATTTCTTCAAGGAACCAATGACCATCTGCTATGTTCTGTGCTCTATATAAATACGTAATTTTGTGTGTGGGGGGGGGGTCGTCTGATGCCTCTGTAGAATGTCAGTTCCACCGGGCAGAGGTCTCTGTCCTGTTCTCACCTGACACCAGTGGGAGCCCACACCCTTGCTGACCCCACAAAGAAGGAGAGGGGATCACGGTGCTTTTGGAAAGAGAGGGGTTGTGGCTCTGAATGTGGCAGTGACCGTGGCTGCCAGGACCTCTGAGAGTCTGGCCAGTAAGCCCAGAGACTCCCTGGAGAAGAGGGCTTTGGAGTTAGAGCAGTATGGAGCAAACACCAGCCTGCCACGGGGGCCATGTACAAAGAGTACCTGGCTTCAGTCTGCACCCAGCATGAAGGGCCGCTGCCCACAGAGCTGCGTGAAGTTCCCTGTGTACACTATCACTGCCACCCTCCTACAAGTGGGAAACTGAGGCTCAAGTTCACACAGATAGTGAGTGGACCAAGATTTAAAACCATCTCAAGGCCAAACTCTTAACAGCAGCCTATTCTTTCTCTTAATAAATAGTACATTTAGTAGGTTTGGGACCTAAAAGTCACAGTTTTGCTAGTAAAGAACAGGGATGAGTGTTGGTGGGTGGAATAAGGATGCAGTGAGAGAAAACAGGGATCTCTGGGAAACTAAAAGAGGGGGGAGGGAGGAGTACCAGGAGTGCCCAGAACTGAAGATGTCCTGGGTAGGAGTCAGGGAGCCCTCCCTGCTGGCCATGGACAGGAGTCAGTGACTGTCAGGGGCCAGAAGAAAAGCACCCACTAGAAAAAAGACACCTGTCCTGATATCCAAGGTCCAGCAGCAGAAATCAGGTGAGGGCTCAGACGCTGCCAGCTGGGCAAGACAACCCCCCACTGGCCCATCACCGCTCACTTGGGCATTGAGATGATGCCCACCTTGCCCTGTGTTTCTGACAGCATCTGTCCCCGCACATACCAGGACCCCAGCCATCCCTCAGCC
This sequence comes from Loris lydekkerianus, assembly GCA_963574355.1. Taxonomy (NCBI): domain Eukaryota; kingdom Metazoa; phylum Chordata; class Mammalia; order Primates; family Lorisidae; genus Loris; species Loris lydekkerianus. Next base: position 12,117 of record CAUYPK010023179.1, read on the forward strand.
CCGTGAGGCCCCCACACACCCCCCAGGGGACCCTGGAGCTTTAGCCAAGTGGCAACTATGCCCTGGGCCTTCACATTCTGCTTGGACCAAATCCAGCCTATCGCCAAGGACCCTGCTGCCCCTGTGGAGTTCTCTCTTGGAGGGCTGTTCCCTCTCCTACCCCCACTGACCACCAAGGCCTCCTTATTCCTCACTGCACCCCCAGCGGCCCTACCCAGGCTGTGCTGTCGGATTGTCTTGCCCACCACCCTCCCTGTGTCTGTCACTCGTGATGTAATTCCTGGTGATAGAGAGGTTTCCAGACTTGATTCTCTTGATAGCCTGGCCTCTGGGTTCTCAGGACCCTTCCTCCCATGAACTTCCTCCACCCGATCCCTGCCACCCCTCTCAATGTCAGGAGTGATTTCCTTCAGACTGGTGTGCACAATTGCCCTCCCATCTGTGACCCCACCATACACCCAGCCATCCCAAATTATCACAGTCTACCCCTTCCAGACTAGCCCTCTCGTGCCCCCACCCCCACCTCTTCCTGACCCCTCATTCTGAACATTTTGAAATCAGCAAAGCAGCTGCTATTCTAAGCATTCCCTTTCTGACCATAGAGGAGTGGGCCCGGCTGTGGTGGGTGGGACAGAGAAGAGGGGTACGTGGATGGCAGGGTCGCACACTGCACTGGAAGGTGTCCCGAGGCTGAAAACCAGGCTGGGTTTTCCAACAGGTGGCACCACCTCTGCTACCATGCTCCAGGGCAGGGGCCGCAGCAAAACGCCTACCATAGCCAGAATCTAGAGGGAGAGCCAGTCCTGGGGTGCCCCCAAAGTCACCATGATGCGTGTCTGTCATCCTGCAAACACTGTGATGCGATTTTCAAAGAAAAGCAAGAGAGAAAATAAAAAGAGAAACTGGGAGCAATTCACCAATACACCAGGACAAATAGACTATGAGGAGCTGTGCCCCAGCTCTGGAGAAGAAAAGCTGCCATGGCAACCGCAAACAGACGCATCTGGGGGGCGGGGGCATCTTGCGAGGGAAAGCCCAGGCAAATCAGCCAGCAACAGACAGCCAGCCCTGGGAGCAACCGGCTGAGGACATGGATTCCACAAAAGCAAAGCCCGCAGGAGATAGGACAACAGGACGAGATGAAAAGGGAGACTATCTCAAGAATGGAAGAAAAAGTACCCAATGTACTCAGCCTTACTATGAAACTAATTTAGGGCTTTCCCATGAAAGCTATAACCCAGTTACAACCTAAGAATAGGGGAAAGGGGGAAAGGGAGAAGAGGGAGGGGGAGG
>CAUYPK010023184.1:0-39310 GCA_963574355.1 Loris lydekkerianus
ACGAAAATAAACCCAGGGGTTTTTGTTTTTAATCTTTAAAAAAAAAAAAAAAAAAAAAAAAAAAAAAAAAGTCCATTATCTCCTTAACCAGGTCTGGTTTGGCTTCCCCTTAACAGAGACCCTGATCCCCATCACCCAACCACCTACCAAAACCAGGCATATCTGACAACTATTAATGTCCCTATCCAGCTTCTCCCAACCATTTCCTATGACCCTCATGTTGATTTCTAAGGCTAAGCCTTTGTCTGGCCCTTTGAAGATTTCATATAGAACTTTCCATAGTTTATCTTGATTTAAGCAACACTAATATATATATATATATAAATACAAATTTATAAAAAGGATAAATTAAGGGCCAGTAATTCCCTTTATAAAAGGTTTCAAATAGTTCCTCTATAAGTAGGAAGTTCTTCTGCATTTAAAAAACTACTGTTTTGTATACAATGTTTACAAAAAACTTATCCATGAACACAGATACACATAAAGTAAACATACTTTTTCATTTTCTAGCAAGGTAGGTATACTTAGCCCAGCTGCTCTCAGTGATAACCTGATTATTAACAGTCCTCATTAGCTCATCTCCATTCCATTTTTTCACTTTCCTTTCTCCTTCTTGTGCTTCTTGGGACCACCTCCCAAATAAACTACCTGCACCAAAATCTTTGTCTCAGAATCTGCCTTTAGGGGCCTAGAGCTAAGCTAACTTCCTCCTGGGAGACGTGGCAACATCTCCAGCCCTGGTAGCTAGGGTAGAGGGTTAGTGCTGCCCTGGGCTGGTTCTTCTTTTGTTGCCCTTTGATCTGCTTCTGCATCCCACGCCTTCTACCCTGTTGTGTGCTGGAGTAGTTGCTTCCTTTTAATTCAACTGGTACACTAGTTAAAAAGATGTTGACTTTCAAGTCTTTGAATGACTGGACCTGGCTGCCAAATCTACAGTATTCTCACATGCCATTAACAATTTCCATTGCTCAGGCCACCCTCTTCCACCCGGGCTCAGAGGCATGAGCCATCACAGGACTGATGTCAGGAACTTCCCATCATTTCATCCAATCCTTTAATTTCACATGAAGGAAAACCGAGGGCAGAGAGGGTAAGCATTCGCTCAACTCCTTGTCCATCAGAGAATAAGGACTCAGATCTTCAACCCCTAAACCCATACTTCTCCCCTCTGAGCTTTTTTGTTCTGAACATATCCCATCATTTCTACCATCTTTTTTCCTTGTTCTACTCAGTTCTCCACACTCGCCAACACTTTATTTGCAGTTCACTTAAGTCCTCATTGATGCTGAACATTAAGTTACATTCATGCAGTCCTCTGCCCTCCTTGTTCTGCCCCATTCTGAGGTTGAAAATCTATTTTCCTTGGCCTGGCACAGTGGCTCAGGCCTATAATCCTAGCACTCTGGGAGGCTGAGTTGGCTGCATTGTTTGAGCTCAGGAGTTTGAGACAGCATGAGTAAGAGTGAGACCCCCACCTCTAGTAAAAATAGAAAAACTAGCAGAGCAGAGTGGTACTACATGCCTGTAGTCCGTGCTATTCGGGAGGCTAAAGCAAAAGGATTGCTCAAGCCCCAGTGTTAGAGGTTTCTGTGAGCTACAGTGATGACACAACGCTCTACCCAGGGCAACAGAGTAAGATTCTGTCTCAAAAAAGAAAATCAATTTCCCTCAATATTTTTGCAATGAAGAAAAGCTTAGTAAACAAGTGATTAATGGGGTGTGTGTGTGGGGGTGGATTGTCATTGTCCATCTAAAGCTCTTGCATAATTAAGATCTCCCTGGAATTTCCATGCCTGGGTATGGCAGGACTGCTCATCTGGCCTATTATACCCCAGGCATGTGAATATTCACAGCCCATGGCCTGGTGTGCTCAGGGAACCTCATCTACCATCCCACCTCTGGGGAGCAAAGGCCAAGCTGTTTCTGGCTTGATCTGCTTAATAGTTTGGGTTTTATTTTCCATCTCCACACTGAGTCCCTGACTCAGCTTTGTCTTCTGGTTCCACTTAACCCAACTTTCTCTCTCTCTCTCTCTCTCTCTTAGGGTTCTCTGAACTGAGTCCTCTGTCCTGTGTGGCTAGTCTTCTCATTCTTTCAACTTCTTAATCTTTGTCTAAGCAAGTATTTTTAGTGACCTAAAATGCCAAATTGTATTATTTTTCAACTATCACCTTAATTATCTTTTGGGGTGGGTTTATTTTTGTGTCCTCAAATAGATTCTCAAAAAACAAAGGCCATAACAAATCTACTTTTGGCATCATGTGCGGCACAAGACTTATTATGGATTGCAAACTGTGTCTTTTCCTGCCCCCAATGTTGAAGCTCTAACCCCCAATGTGGCTGTACTTGGAGACAGGGCCTGTAAGTAATTAAGTTTAAACAGGGTCATAGGGTGGGGCCCTGATCAACAAGATTAGTACCCTTAAAAGAGACACCAAAGATAGTATTTCCACCTCTCCTGTCTTCCCCTCACCCCAACCAATTCTCAGGCAAGCACCAAGAAAAGGCCATATACAAACACAGTGAGAAGGTAGCTATCTGCAAGCCAGGAAGAGAGCCCTCACCAGAAACTAAATTGGTCAGAACACTGATATTCTAGAACTGGGAGAAAATAAGTTAGTTATTTAAGCCACCTAGTCTAGTCTTTTATTATGGCAGCCCAAGCTAATACATGGCTATTGATTGACAGCATGACCCCTACCCTGGGAGCTGGAGTGCAGTTTCAAGTTAGGAACATGTACACTGCTACTGTATGACATGTAATTAACTTTAGTTTTGAGTTCAAATTCTAATCTTCCTTTGTCACTGTCATTTAGTAACTCCCTTCCTTTCTCTGTAACAGCATACTCCCAAGTAGGAACAAGGCTCTAAACCATAAGCAAATCTCTTACCTCCTTGTCTATATCGCCTTCTATCATCCTATCGGATGCCAAGTTTCATAGAAATCCACCATCTCAAGACTTCTCACATCCCTTATCACTAGACCTTATTACCCTGCCCGGGGCTCTGCCTCTTACTTATTCTTATCTCCAGTCTTTATCTAGTATGCAGAAGCGGAAATGGAGGCTAGAGGTTAAGAAACATGTGCAAAGTTGCACAAGTGACAAATACCGTAATACAACTAGGGTTCAAATCCAGTTCAGTTTTGCCCCCAATCCAGAATACTTTCCACTAGACCCGTTTTGTGTTCTCTCCACTTTGCTAGAACTTACAGTGCTCTGTTTTGTAACTCTATTTTTAAAACTTCCTTATGCCCATTATCAGATTGTAAAGCTCTCTGAGGGTAGGCTGCCTTGATCTCCCTGATATCCAGGGCAATGACTAAGCCAGTGCCTTATACTAGGTAGGTACTCCATGAATAGGTACTGATTTGAAAGTGAGACACAACTGTCACAAGGGTGAATATGAACTAGCAGATTAGGAGAGAGATTTAGAGAAATTCTATAAGAGACAGAAGAGATGAATCTGAGTTGAGTTTGAGGTGATGGAAGTTGGATATGGAGAGGAAGGGGGTCGTCTGCGGTAGACCTCAGAGTCTAGGAGTTAGAGTTGAACCTGTGGAAAAAGGCTGCCTTGGCCTGATATTTCTGCATTAGGTCTAGCTGTGCACACACAGAAAGTTACTTCTTTGGATATTGGTTTCCTAACATGTGAAGTGGAAAAAATAAGAGTACCTTTTTGGGTTAGTATGAAGAATAATGAGATAATACATGTAAAGGACGCAGCACATTGTGTTATCTATTATTAAGTATAAAAACTAAAATATTATTACAATAATATGGTTTGAAAGTTCAAATGTGTACTGAGTAATTTAAAAGAACCAATAAATTCATAGAGACACTTTGGTTACTATGATTTCCCTCATCAATGGATACCAGGAGGCTCTGAATACATTTTAAACCTTATAAGGGATTTTCATGGTCAAAAACACCAGAAACTAAACTGTAGGGAAGCAGGAGAGTATTAAACACATTCTGGGTTGAGGAGACAAACTTGCCTGAATCAGACACTTGTATTTTGGGATGGGCTAACCTGGTGAAAATCCCTGCTCTACTTCTAGGCCTTGCTTTTAAGGAACCTGTGCACATTCCTTATCTTCCAGCACTTTTGATTTTTTTCTACCTAAAATGAGAATACCATTACCCCAGGGGTGTAAATAGAATATTGTACTTAAAGCACTCAGCACAATGGGTGCCTGTGGTAGGGTAGGGACACAATAGGTGCCTAAGAATTGCCAGGTGATGATGAAGATGGTGATGTCTGTGATGCCCGCTCATGAAGGAAGGACCTTGGATTTCCATCGCAGGGAGGCGGCGGTTCTCAACCTGTGATCCTTATGACAGCAAAGTTAGCTTCATCCAGAATCTGTTAGACACGCATATTCTCAGGCCCTTTCCAGATCCCTGAATCAGAAACTCTGGAGGTGGGGCCCCCAGCAATCGGTTATTTGAAAATTACCTCCTGGTGATTCTGATGCACTCCCCTTTTAAGAACAACTGCCATAAGGTAATGGAGAGCCACTGAACGTTTTTGGATGGTGGAGGATATAAATGATTGTTGATTAAATAGGATTAAATTGCCTAACTACCAATTAGTTTCTGAGGTTACTGGAAGAAGCATGTTGATCCTCTTAGATCTCCAGGTACAAAACTCGGGTCAGTACTTAGGGCTCCAAACTCACTGCTCACCCATTGAGCGCTGCCAGGAACGCGGCACCAGACAACGACAGGAGCTATTTTGGACTTGGCCAGGGAGCCAAGAGATGCTCAGCAGCGAATCCCGCGACTACAGCCTTGTCACGGATTTAGCCTGGAAAAGAAGAGAAAGGAAAAGAAAACCATACAGGTAAACCGGAAACGAGGGTCTTCAGGGTATTCCCTCTGGAGGTGGCAGCGGTGGGGAATGGGGGAGGTGGCGGCAGGAGTGAGGGAGGCCCCTCCTCCGCTCGGGTACACCCGGGTCCCTTCCCCTCAGAGCCGGGGCGCGTCGGGCCGGCGGGGCAGGGCACACTTTCTCCCCGGGAGACGCGAGGGTCCGTCTGCCTCTTTGCCTTGGGTCCAGTTCAAATGCATTTGGGTCCAGGTCAAATTTTTTCTCTTATATTGTCCCTGCGAGGTGGGGGCGCTTTCTCACCCTGAGCACCTCCCCGGGGAAATCCCAGCCCGTTTCATCCCCGTTCCCGCCACCTCCGAGAGCGCCGAGCGGGGTCGGGCGCCGAGGCCGCACCCTGGGCGCCGGGCGTCGAGTCGGGCCGCTGCCTGCGCTGCCCGCGGCCGGGCCATTGTTCGGGCCCCACCCCTGATGAATATTCACGCCGCGCGGGCGCCTCGCCCCGCGTCCTCCCCGGCGGGGCTCCGGGGTGTGAGTGCGTTTCCGCCCGTTTTTCCTGCCGGAGAAGGAAAGGGGGAGCTGTTTTCTCTCTCCTCAGAATATATTTTTGGTGTCCCGTTTCTCCTCCTCCCGCGCCGCCGCCGCCCCCTCCCTCCCCACCTCCCTCCCCGCCTCCGCCTCCGCCTCCCGGTTATCTTTGTCTCGCTGCCTCGCGCTCGCTCGCTCGTTCAACTCTCGGCGCCGCCGCGGCCCCACGCTCCGGGCCCGTCCTCGAGGCGCGCGGCGCAGGGCGCGGGCGCCGGGGCCTGAGGCGGCGGGCGACGCCCGGGGGGCCTGACGGCCGGCCCGCGCCATGGTGTGAGCGCCGCCGCCCGCGCACGCTCCGTCCGCCCCCCGCGCGGCCCGGCCGCCGAGAGCCGCGAGCGGCCGGAGAGCGCGGCCGAGCCCGCCGCCGCCGCCCCCGGCCCCCGAGGAGAGAGTCCCGGCTCGGCTGCCGCGCGAGGAGCGCCGTCGGCGGCCCGGCCTGCGGCTGAGATACACAGAGCAATAGAGATATTTATTGTTGTTACTTGTTTTTTGGTGGCAAAAAGGGAAAATGGCGAACGACTCCCCTGCAAAAAGTCTGGTGGACATCGACCTGTCCTCCCTGCGGGTGAGTGGGCCCGCGGGTGGGCGCGCGGGGAGCGGGCGGCGGGGGCCGCGCCCTGGCGGGCCGGGCGCTCGGGCGCCGCCGTGGGCAGAGCCGCGGGCGCGGCGGCCCCTTTGTCTGCCGGTGTCGGCTGGTGCGGGGACGCGGGGCGCGACCCTTCGCCGCTCCCCGCGCCCCGCACCCCGGCTCGCCACGCGACCCTCGGGCGCTGTGGGACCACACGGGGCGAAACCCACCTCTTTTGTCGCCACCGTTTCTCTCCAGCTGCCCTCCTTTATTTCGTTTTTTGGCCTCTTTTAAATTATAATCCCTCCCCTCCTTCCTCTCCAGGATCCTGCTGGGATTTTTGAGCTGGTGGAAGTGGTTGGAAATGGCACCTATGGACAAGTCTATAAGGTCGGTGTGGGCGCCTTCTTTGTTTCCCGTGGCATGTTGAAACTTCTTGTTGGGGAACGAGGAAAAGGGTGATAAACACGCTGCAAACTGAAAACCACGCTGCTTGGCTAAAGTTGGGAAAGGGGTTTCGCCCTGAAGTCCCTCTGTTTTTGCACACCGAGTTTATATTCAGACTGGCCTTGAAAGACCTCATTTCCTGGCTTTGAGATAAGGAAATAAGCTACACTCTTAGGCATGCACTTTCTTCAGTAAGATGGCAAAGGATTCTTTTCTTAAGGCAACCTGAATTTTTTCTTTTTCCTCCAAATCTGGCCCTCTGAGTTTGCATGTGAATTAAAATTTACTGTAGGCAGGCCTTGCCTGTGATGATCCCAAACCTCTGCTTTGGCCTTCTTGAAAATTGTCATCATGTTTCCTCTTCTGAATGCTTGCCAAGTGCTCACGGTGGGGAGTTTGGGGTTACCTGGCACTACTTAATAACTGGCTGTCATACCCTCTACTGATACATACATATTTTGGGAAAGCAAGGATGAGTGTGTGTGTTTGGACAATAGGAGCAGGAAGAATTACAATGTGGGGATTATAAAATATGAATTCCAGGAATAACCTGTTTGACAGCTGTGTAATTGAAACAAATAAGGGAGAGTGGGGAGTAAAGAGGATGCTTTGGTTTCACACCCACCCATGTCTTTCTCTTTTTAAAAATCTTAACATCCTCCTCCCACCCCCAACGTATATGAAACTAAAAACTCTGAAGACTGTGAGTCTGCCCTGAATAGGTGACACCTGATGTGACTAACAGTGTTGTTCATTTTATCCAGTGCACATTCTAGAGTTTCTGAAAGAGCTGTTAAGTTGTGGATGCCCAGGCCTTGAAAATTCAAAACAGAATGTTAAATTCTCCCTTTCTTGATTTGTTTCTTTTTACTAAATGTTTTCTGAAAGTTATCTGCACTGGGAGACTTTTTTAGCTGTTAAGAGTGGATAGAAAAAATATCTTAAGCAGGGCTTTGTGGTTCACCATGAACAATTGTTATTGTCTCAATAAAAATGGGTTGGGGGAGGTTGGAAGCTAACTGTAGACGTTTTCCTGGGGCACATTAAGTGTAGATCCTATTGTCTCTTTTCTGCTTTCTGAGTAGGGTTTATCTGTCACTTGAATGAGCCCCAGCTTCCCCCTCTGCTGGGCAGTGTACTAACTGGCCTGTGGTCTGAACTTGAGTCTGTATTCTTAGGTGATCTCCAGTGAATTAGCATGTGTTTTGTTGGTTAACTGTTGGGGCTTGGGCCAGAGTTTTGAATTTGAAAGAGAGCCCTGTTAACTCAGCCTGCTGGGCTCTACTGAATTTGGAAAGCTTTGGAAAATTTTGGAAAAGATTGTGTTGCAACTCTCTGAGTGGCTGGTAATTGGCTTAAAGACATTCTCTCCAGCCCTAGTGTTTGTTTAAGCATGGTTTGATTTTTTTCTAACCCAGTTTTTCTGGCCAAATCTAAGCGGTGAATGTACTCTTCCAAGTGAGTTAGCCAGAGCTTGTTTTTGACCTGGTTACACAGTAGTCGGTTTGTTTGTATCTTACTCGGTCAGCGTGGATGGTGGATGTTAAGGGCAGTAAAGTAAGCTACAAGGCCACAGTCTGTTTTTAAACCATAAGAAAACAAGGAGTGAAAGTTGGTTTTTAGAGGTGGGGGTTCTTCGTGGTTACATTTTGGGTGGGTTCATCATTTCCCCTCCTCATTTTCTCTTTGGTTACATTCCCTGTTCTTCCCAAGTTTTTGAAGTAGAATTGCTGAGCATTACATTTGGGAAGTGTTTGGGATACTGTCAGTGATGCAGCTCCCTGGCTACAAAGTCTGTATTTAAGAAATTCTCTAATTATGCAAATCTAAAGAATAAGAAATCTGTGCAGAAGTTGCATACAATACAGAACAAAGTAGTGCCTGAAATTTTGCTCAGGAGCAGTTACTGTTTTTTATATCTTTCTTGAAATTTTCAAAAATACGTGAAGAGAAAGTAGATAGCTTAGTTCAACATGACTAATCTTATTTTCTCTATGTTCTTTCTCTCTTCCTTTGTCTTAATGTAAACTTTGGATACCATTTTAGCCATAAATACTTTAGTATCTCCTTTTTTGTTTTTACATAATCACAATGTCATTGTCATTAGTAGAAAAATACCAGCTATCAGTGTTAACATTTTCCTGATTGTCTTATACATGTTTTCTTTCTATTCCAAAAAGTTCTTTAATGTTTACACACTGGTACTGGGAACTTCGGTCTTAGAGATGGTGAAAATAACAGAACATCTTTGTTTTCTTCTTTTGAAATATATAATTTCTTGAACCAGTTACCATTATGCATGGGAGTTAATTTAGCATTTTTTTGTTGGCATGATTTGCACGTGGTGGTGTTGGTATTAGATTAAAACTCTAATAGAGTTTATTGACTGCTGCTAAACATCCTTTAGTATGACTAGCATCAGAGTTTGGAAAGTATTTGTTGCTAATTAGTTATATTAAAAGAAGTCTTATTTTTTAAACATAATTTCAGGTAAAACACCTGGAAGCTGAACAACCTGTAGTCCTAAACAATTTTAGTGTTATATTTTGTTTCATTTTTTAGTTTTTAGTGACAGGTTGCTTATTTTGTGGCAACTATATTATGTGGAGTGAATGAGTTAAAATAGGGAGTTTTCTAAGTTTGGATATGTTGTATGAAAACAAGAGGGAATTGAAGCTGGGCATGGTGGTATATGCATGTATTCTTAGCTACTTGGGAGGCTGATGGGGAGATTTGCTTGACTCCAGGAGTTTGAGACCAGCCAAGCCAATACAGGGAGACTATGATGCTTAAAAAAAAAGACAGAGAGGTAGTTGAAAAACAGGGTCTATTTTATTAAGAGACATTTATTTTCTTTTGAGAAAAGGTAGGGAAGGGTGGTAGGGAATGATAACTCATAAATTAAAATTAAAAAAAAAAAAAGTTTGGAATTTCTTTTCACAAGGTTGCATAGAATGCCATCTGCTTATAAAGAAGTGTCCGTAGCATGATTTTGTGTATGTCTGTGTACTGATTCCTTAGGTTGAATAAATACAGTAAAGTATTATTTTCATCAGTGGGGATAGTGATAGTTTGGAAAATTAAAACCACAAATAAATCAAATTTGTATCTGCGTTATTTTTGTTATTTTTAATGTTTGACCATTTTATGTTTTCTTGGGGTAATTACTATTTTGTATTTTGTGAGCATATGATGGCTAGTGTTGCAAATTATCTTGAATAGAAGATTGCCAGCCTGAGGAGGAAAATTGTAGGTCTTAAAGAGATTGTAGGGGGAGGGACTCTGGTGATAGTAATGTGGAAGTCAGGGTGTTAAGAATCCAGCAGGTGAATGTCTGAAATCAAGGTTCACTCAAGGGAGGGATCATGGACTTTATGGGAAGACTCACTCTGTCTGACCTTGTCCTTGGAGGAAAGGTATGATGACTTTGGAGATTAAGGAGGAAGATACCCTAGACCCAAAGACCTCAGTGGTGAGGGGAGCTATCACTGAGTATTTGCCTGTTAGCTACACCTGATAGGCCCTGTGGTAACGCTATACCCTTCATTTATTGAAGAAAGGCATGGGAGGGGGTATGTTTGGCAGAGGGGCTAAGAGTGACCTTTAGTAATGGCAAGACGGTTAGGGACTAGTGGGAATCTCAGGGAGAAGGTTAATTTGGGTTTGAGTTGAGGAAGAATGTAATTTTTTAGCATTGTGGAGCCACTGAAAGGTTTTGTTGGGATTGGGGATCCCAGGGAGTAGGAAACTTGATTAGAAGATGTTTTTGGAAGTAACAGTAGGATGGTTGGACTAGGGCAATGGTCCAGCGAGCTGGGGTAAAGACTGAGGTGTACAGTGGTGGCAGAGAGGAAGAGAGGTGGGGGTACATACTTGGGCATTCCTCTTTGCTCCCTTTTAGTTGCTACATTTGCTTATTTTCTACAGGTTTTGGTGTGGCTCTTTAAATGGGTATACTTCTCATTCGGTTAGGAGGGGCCTTGGGATTAGGAGGGTGAAAGTACTAAAATTACTCTTGATTGCTCAGCTATAATGTACCATACAGATTGTCTGACTTTTAAAAATCATTAGTCTAGCATTTTGGACCAAGTACTTAAACTTCTCTGAGCACTTCTCTAAATGTTATCTTTTAAGTGTAGCATTTCTTACTCTTAATAAGAGGTTAAAACATCCACCAGAGGAATATGAATTTAGTGAACTACATATTTTCAGTAGGAGAAGGATTGTATCAGCTGGTCTGCCAGCGAGTGACATGTTCAGGCTTGTTCTGACACATACTGGAAGGTTCTGGACTTGAGTAAGGTGAGAGGAGAGTGGCGTGTTGAACAAGTATTGGTGTGTAGCTTCCTTAAAGAATATCAACCCCAGACTTCCAGAAGGTGTTTTGTTAAATCAGGAACATCAGAAGCTTTATAGAAAATCTAACCACCAGCTAACACCCTGCTGGTGATGGTTTTTAATTTCTTATTGCTTGAAACTTTGTATATTCATTTGCATAGCTGTAAACTTGTATTTTGCCTTTTTTAAAATCAATATTGAATAGATCTGTTTTTATATACTGACATGGTCCATAAATACTACCTGAGTACTTTTGGTGCTGTATATGTGTTTGTAGGTTTTTGCAGATTGATTTAGAAGAGCAAAGAGATGTTTTTTGAGGTAATATATCCTGCTTTTAAAATGATGTATCCCTAATCAGGTATGCTAAGCCACAGAATAATCATCTAAGGAGTTAATTTCTGGGAAGTAAAAATATTATAAACTAAGTGTATTTTACCTAATAGATGCTTTGACATGTAAATTTCCTACATGGTCTTTTGTTTCTTTGCTTTGTTAGTAAATACTTGGCCAACTGGCTGCTTCAGCCAAGAGATTGCCCATTCTTGGAGCATCAGATACTTTCTATCTCTCAGTTAAATTAAGTTTATGTTGCCTGTGCTTCTTATCATTAATACCAGTGCTTTCCTTTTTCTTTATTCCAGTTATTTAAAAAATTGGTAGACAAAAATAGGATATTTAAATAATTGCACACATTACTGCTTTTCAGACGAGAATGGTCAAGGTACTGAGGCAGAACTCTTGATGGGAGGCTAACATGACTCTGTGGTAACTCAGCAGGTTGATTCACCAGCTTGAATATAGGTATTTTGTGGACATTGAAGTAAAATATACAAAGGCACAGACTGCAGTTGATTAATTTAGCGGTCAGGACTTACTGCATGGTAAATTCTCAAAATCACACATTAATTTAGAATTTGTGATAATTTTAAGAGTTGGTTTTAGGCAACTTTGCCTTTGAGTCAGTGGGTTTTTTTTGGTTTATTTTATTTTATTATTATTATTATTTTTTTACTGTTAAATCATAGCTGTGTACATTAGTGCAATCAAAGGTTACAATATGCTGGTTTCATATACAATCTGAAATATTCTCATCAAACTGTTCAATGTAGCCTTCATGGCATTTTCTTAGTTATTGTATGTATTAATAGATATTTGTATTCTGCATTAAGTAAGTTTCGCCTGTACCCATTCTAAGATGCACCTTAGGTAAGAGAGAGGTCATTTTTAATATGCAGACACAACACTACTATAGTGTAGTGGTTTTGCTGTTGTTTTTTAAATATTTAAAAACAACTTGATTTGATTTTTAAAGTAGGCTAATTGCTGAACTGGCTTGGGTACAAATTTACTTTGTAGACTCTTTCTCTTTATAGGAAGTATAAAGAATCATCATCTCAAGGTTTAAATCATCTGGGTCTGAATACCAATTTTTTTTTAAGTTCCTATTTTACCCAATTTGCAGTGAGAAAGATTTCCAAACCAGACATGAGATAGCTGTATCCCCCAGAAATTGCTATCGAATCTAGGGTCTTTGAAAAAGACACCAGTCATTGATTTTATTTGTATTAGAACAAAAATATTCCTACTATAGAAAATGTGGGAAATTGAGAAAAGTAGGTAATAGAAAAAAAGAGAAAAGAAACTGTAATACCAGCTTCCAAAACAATTACCAAAAACAATATAAGTACTGTGATTCCTTCCAGCCCCTTTTCCATGCATAGAATTCATAGTTTTTGTTATTTTTACATAGCAAGAGTTATTTTATTTTATTTTATTTTATTTACTTTTTTTAGAGACAGAGTCTCACTTTATAGCCCTTGGTAGAGTGCTGTGGCGTCACACGACTCATAGCAACCTCCAATTCCTGGGCTTAGGTGATTCTCTTCCCTCAGCCTCCTGAGTAGCTGGGACTACAGGCACCTGCCATAACGCCCGGCTATTTTTTTTGTTGCAGTTTGGCCAGGGCCGGGTTTGAACCTCCACCCTCAATATATGGGGCTGGCGCCCTACCCACTGAGCCACAGGTGCCGCCCAGCAAGAGTTGTTTTAAATATAAAATTGTCATCTTCCTTTTTCCCCTTTAACCTTAGAGAATAAGCATTTTTGTGTGTCATGTCTCAAGTCTTGTCTCATAACGAGGGTTTGGTGGTGTCTGTTCTATTCCTGTACCAAGACTTCATCTTTCCACTTGTCCTTGAAGTGTGTGTGGGAAGGGTGGGAGTAGGAACATACAGGTGCGGGTACAATTAAGCTAGAATAATAAATATTTTTAAAGAGCTCCTGGCACTATAAAACTGGGATGGTGAATTTTATGTGTCAGCTTGATTGGGCTAAGAGATACCCAGGTAACTGGTAAAAACATCTCTGGATGTGTCTGTGAAGTATCTCTGGAAGGGATTAGCATTTGAATCAAGAGAATAAGTTCATTAGATCTCCCTCAATAACTTGGGAAGGCATCATCAGATCTTTTCATGGCCTAGATAGAATAAGGTTGAATTCTCTTCCTTAAGTTGGGACATCTGCCTTTTGCTGCCCTCACACATTGGAGCTCCTAGTTCTTGGGCCTTCAGACTCAGGCTGAATTATGTTAGTGGCTTTTCTGATTCTCCAGCTTGTAGATGGCAGGTCATGGGAATTCCCAGCCTCTTTAATTATGTGAGCTGATTACCCTAATCATCAATCTCTCTCGTGTGAGTGTGTGTGTGTGTATTGCTTTGGAGAACCCTGACTAACACAAATACGTTCATTAACATCCCAATATATGAGTTAAATTCTGCATCCTAAATGCTGTTTCAACCTACCATGGCAATACTAGTGTCCCAAGTGGCCAGTCCTGGTGGAGGATGATACTCATCAACTCCTGCCATTTTTTCTTCATTCTTGAGGCTGGGAGTCTAACATCGAGATGCTGGCTTCATTCTCATTTTAACTTACTTACCTCTGTAAAGATCCTGTCTCTAAAAACAGTCAAATTCTGAGGCACTGAGGCTTGGAATTTAGGGGAGACAATTCAGCCCATAACAAGGATTTGTTAGGCCATGCTGCTGCACCCATGAGTTTGTTCATTTTTCACTGTGACAGAAACTTTGTTAATGATGTCAACTGCAGACCCAGAACAGCTAAGAGCTGAGACTGTCTTCAGTCATTCTTCACTAAGTCCTCAGATCTTACCACATTTCTTGGTGCCTATAGGCAACAAAAAAGAAGCAGAGGGCTGAAGGAATTAAGCACACAGACCAAACACACTTCTGCTATCTGCTTAGGCCTACAAACACTAGAAGAAGAGGGAGGCAAATGCTCTTGGCTTATTTTCTAATTGAACTCTTAACTCTATTCTGTTACGAAGATGAGCAGTACCTCATTTGTTCAGAGTTGGTGTGAACTAAAACGTGCTACTTCTTTTTGTAGTCTAAGAGAATTTTCTTCCCTCTCTTTGTGTGTTGCCTTAAGAGGCATTATCTTATATGAGTTTGGTTTTTACACAAAGAAAGAAGGAAACAAAGAAAAGGAAACCCAGAAGAGTGTCTTGTATAGGTGTTTTTCCTACTCTTACAGCTCTTAAAAGCATAAATATGGGGTTTACACCCATCATTTCATTTAATCCTCTCAATAACTCAGGTGGAAAGGTACTATCATCAACATTTAGACTAGAGGAACCAAAAGGCTCAAAAAGATGAAGGAATTTGAAAAAAATCACATTGTTATTAGAGTCATAATCAGCCTAATTCCCTACTCACCTCTGTCCTTGGCTCTTCCCCAATAATAAAGATCCACATGTTGGGCTCCCATACAGGTTCTGCCATGAAAAAGAGCAGTTGGGAATTGAGAAACAACCCTAAAACAAAGGGTGAGAAAGCTAGACACCTCGTCAAACTAATGAACTAATGTGTCACTCTAAGCACATTACTTTCCCGTTAACCTGGGTCCTCATTTGAAAGAGGGTGCATCTTTAAGGTCTCATTAGTTATATAAAGTTCTATGATGGGCATAAAGGAATTCCATATACTGCTTGGATGGTAGCACCCTGAACTAAGCTTTGGCAGCACTGTGCAATATTCACAATTAATTTCTAATAGGTGTGTAGGCTTTTGCCACCACCACATTTACCTGATTCATACATCAGCTCCAGTGAAAGATTTTTCAAAGATAAGCTTTGGTTATTTTACACTTCTGCCTTCATTCTTCTAGATCTTTATAAGGGAGCTTTATGAAAGCTATGGATAGAACTTCATGTTCTTAGCATTTGCTCTACCATTAATTTAACAAGTATTTGTTGAGCACTTGCTACATGTTCATACTGGATCAGGAAAAGAAGATAAAACAGTGCATTAGAAATGATTGTAATCTCAACAAACCTCCCCGTTTAGTGGGGAAACAGTTATGTAATATAAAAAAGTAATAATACAGAGACTGGTCATCTGGAATTGTAGGCTGAGGATCTCTGTAAATCTGCAAGTCTATAAAAGCAACTAAAATATTGGGAAAAATTGTCAAAGTCTACTATTTTAGAACTTTAACACTAACCAAAGGCTCACAACAGTTCAAGAAGCATTTTATTTAGAAAAAAACACCAGTGAATGTTGATAAGAACAGCACAATTTGTTTCTGACCTACTTCATTCTTTCCTCCCCAGCTCCTTACTAGCCTTGAAAACCATCCTCATACCACACTATAAATAGAAAATCCTATTTATCAGTAATTGTGTTAAATGCAAAATTCTTATTTTAAATGGAAGATTAGTAGAATGAATAAAACAGCAAGTTCTAACTCCATGATTTTGTAGAAAAGATGCACATTAGATTCAAAGACACAAATAGGTTGAAGTAAAAAAATAGAAAACATGCAAACAGTAAAAAAGAAAGCTGAGAAAGATAGACTGGCAATACTAATACCAAACAAAATAGAGCTTAAGATAATTACTAGAGACAAAAAGGAAAATTTAATAATAAAGAGTCAATTTGTGAGGAAGATTATAAAATGTTGTAAACATATATGCACCTGACAATAGAGCCCAAAAATACAAAAGAAAAAAAAAAAAAAAACTGACAGAATTGAAGAGAGAAATAGTAGACAAATGAACAATAATAGCTGAGAAATTTCTTAATTTCAATAATAAATACAACCACCTGATAAAAATTATCAAGAAATAGAAGACATAGAGAGCATGGTAGATTTACTAGACCTAACAGATATCTATAGAGAACATTCAAAGCCTATTGGGAACATTCTTCAAGACAGACAATATACCATAAAACAATCCTCAATAAATGTACAAGGATTGAAATCACACAAAATATGTTCTCCCACCATAATGAAATTAAAGTATAGACAAATAACTAACTGAAGGAAATTTGGTAAATTCACAAAAAAATTGGAAATTAAACAACACACTCCTACATATGCCATATACACAAAAAAATGAAAACATATGTCCATACAAAAATTATATGTGAATGTTTATAGCAATATTATTTATAATAGCCAAAAGGTGGAAACAACCCAAATGTTCTTCTGAAAAATGGATAAATAAAAAGTGTTATATCCATGCCATGTTACTGAACAATAAAGAGGAATGCAATACTAATACATGCTACAAAACATACAAATGTTGAAAACATTATACTAAGTTAAAGAAGCCAGACACAAAAGACCACATATTGAATGACTCTTTTTAGAATAAGCAGACCTTCAGAGACAGAAAAGAGATTAGTGACTACCTAGGGCTGGGGGAGAGGGAGGATGGAGAATGATTGCTAATGGGAATGACTTTTTTTTTTTTTTGGTGTGATAAAAATGTTCTAAAATTAGACTAGTGATGACTACACAATTCTGAATATAACTGCTCATCAACTTATGATAGGATTCTGTCCTGATAAACCCATTATTAGTCGAAAATATCCTAAGTCAAAAAATGTGTGTAGTATGCCTAATCTACTAAACACCATAGCTTAACCTGGCCAACCTTAAATGTGCTCAAAACACTTCCATTAGCCTACAGTTGGGCAAAGTCACCTAACACAAAGCCTATTGAAGTATTGGATAGCTCATGAAATTTATTCAATACTGTACAGTATTGGATAGCTCATGAAATTTAATGAAACAGAATGGTGGTATGGGTACTCAAGGCATAATTTCTACTGAATGTACATCACTTTTGCACCATCATAAAGGGGAAAAATCTCAGAGTAGTTTTGGTTTGCATTTCAAAACTATAGCTGTTAGCGTGGATGTGGAGAAAAGGGAACACTTCTGCACTGCTGGTGGGAATGCAAATTAATACATTCCTTTTGGAAAGATGTTTGGAGAACACTTAGAGATCTAAAAATAGGTCTGCCATTCATTCCTATAATTCCTCTACTAGTTATATACCCAGAAGACCAAAAATCACATTATAACAAAGATATTTGTGCCAGATTGTTCATTGCAGTTCAGTTCATAATTGCCAAGTCATGGAAGAAGCCCAAGTACCCATTGACCCATGAATGGATTAATAAATTGTGGTATATGTATACCATGGAATATTATGCAGCGTTAAAAAAAACAGAGACTTTACCTCTTTTTTAAAAAATTTTTTTTTTATTGTTAAATCATAGCTGTATACATTAGTACAATCGCCTGTACCCTTTCTAACATGCACCATAGATGTGACTTTACCTCTTTTATGTTTACATGGATGGAGCTAGAAAATATTCTTCTTGGTAAAGTATCTAAGGAATGGAAAAAAATCCAATGTACTCAGTACTACTGTGAAACCAATTTAGAATCACTCACACTTGCATATGAAGAATGAAACACAACTTTAGCCTAGGATAAAGGAGGGAAGGGGAGGAGAGGGGGGTGGGTCGATAGAGGGAGGGATAGTAGGGGACCACACCTATGAAGCACATTGCAAGGACAAGTTGGATCTATCAGGTGTAGAACACAAATGTCTTAATGCTGTAATTGGGTAAATGAGGTGAAAGCTATGTTGATTAGTAGGATGTAAGCACTCCAATTTGTACAAATCAACACATGAAATCCCATAATGGCATAAATGTATTTATGATCTAGGTACAAATGACTTAAGAAACAAAATAACATAAAGTGGAAAAATCCTAAGTCAAAGCATCATAAGTCTGGGATTGTCTGTATACTAAAATCCATTGAGTTGTACACTTTAAATGGGTGAATTTATGATATGTAAATTATATTTCAATAAAGTGGTTTTAAAATGAAAAAAAGAAAGAGCCACCAAGCTCTGTGATGGGAAAGAGAAGATGAGGCCAAGCTAGAGACATTTGGTTTTCTTCACAACTTTTCCTTGGGTCAGTCCTTCCCACAATTCTATGTCAACTATGTCTCTGTCTTCGGATCCACAGTCCCAGCATGACAAGTGCTATGGAGAGAGGAGGAAAAGGGAAGAAGTAGCTGACATTGGAGAGGGGGCAATTTAAGGAGTGCCTTGACCTAAAAGGCATAGAACAGCAGACAGACCTTTCTACAAAAGGAAAAAGGCCATTCGGAGGAAGGGAGGCCGCCAGGGGTGAAGCACATTGAGGGGGCTGGAAGGGTGGGTACTTGACCAAGAGATAGGTAGAGAGGGAAGGAACCCCAAAGGCCTCCCAAGATGGGCTAAAGATGCTGGATTTTATCAAGGTCAGAGAGAAGCCCACAATAGCTGTTCGCAAGAGCACCAGATCTAGTTTTCGAAAGCTCATCCTGGCACCAGAGTAGATGATGAACTGGAAGGGTGGAAGGTAGAGAGGCAGGAATAAGCCAGATGTGCAGGGAGCCAGATCCAACAGCCTGGGAGAGAGAAAGTGGCTGGTATGTTCTAATTAGAAGTCAGCATTAGAAAAAAAATCATCCTTTTTGCTTAGGTATTCATCTATAACCTAAAAAGACTGTGTTTTTGACACTCAAAAGGTGGTATTCAATTCTACTAACCAAAGAGTGCATCACTTCCCTGATAAAAAAAGATCTGAGAGAGGAAACCATAGTAAGAACATAATACAAGAAAATGCACTTCCAACTCCCCTGAGTCTTATTTCATTGGATACATTTAAGAGCTCTATCATTAAAATGAGTTTAAATTCTTAATGGGAAGAAATGTCATTTTCATCACTACTTTAATAGAAAGGCTTATCTTAGAGGTAGGGAGATACTTTGACAAATGGATAAAGGAGGCTTGGTGTTCTAACTTTGTAGGGGGCTGGGAATGAGAAGGAGCTGTGTGTGAATTTTTGCAGGTCCCATCGCTCAAGAAGACCCCAGTCTGTTCCTGCTTCCTGCTTCACTCCAGTGTTCAACCACTTCATTTCTTAAGGCCTCCATTGTCCCAAATGCTAAATAGATCATTGGACACTTGTCATACATATTAAACATTGTAAGAATTAATACACATACATCAGTCAAAATACTAAGAGTGTTTGGGAAATGTTAGCAGACTATTACCATACTTTATCCATAGTCAGACTCTGAGAGAAACCATAAAATTCACCAAAGGGACTGTATGGAAATTGATGGAAGGATTCTAACTGCACTTAACCATGGAAATAGAATTCGAATGCTTTGAAAGAGAAGAAATCAGTTGTCAGAAAAGTACTGCTAAATAAATCTACGCATTCTCCGCAGGTAAGGTGGAAGAATCCTGGAAGCCAAAGCATTAATAACAGTAATTCCCCCATAAGAATCCCTCCTTCACACCTGTAATCCTAGCACTCTGGGAGGCTGAGGTGGTGGATTGCCTGAGCTCAGGAGTTCGAGATCAGCCTGAGCCTAAGCAAGACCCCATCTCTAAAAATAGCCAGGCATTGTGACAGGTGCCTATAGTCCCAGCTACTTGGGAGGCTGAGGCAAGGAGATCATTTGAGCCCAAGAGTTTGAGGTTGTGGTGAGCTATGACACCAGGGCACTCTACCGAGAGTGGCAAAGTGAGACGCTATCTCAAAAAAAAAAAAAAAAAAAAAAGAGAGAGAGAGAGAGAATCCTCCTAAGGAGGAAAGGCTCATCATCACACCAGCATTCTGATTTGTCATGATCAGAATGAGAGAGACACCTGCATGATCTCACAAAACAGAGTTGAGTCATGTTCCACATAATGATGTTTTGGCCAATGACAACCTGATACAGGATGGTGGTCCCAGAAGACTATAATGGAGCTTCCCTGTGCAGTTGTACCATTTTTTATCTTTCATACAGTATTTTTACTGTACCTATTCTATGTTTAGATATGTTTAAATACATAAATACAGTCATGTGTTGCTTAACTGGGACACATCCTGAGAAACATGTCATTAAACAATTCCATCACTGTAGGAACATCATAGACTGTACTTGCACAAACTTAACTGGTATAGTCCACTATACACTTAGGCTACAAACCTGCACCCACGTTATTGTACTGAATACGGCAGCTAACTGTAACACGAATCACTAGGCAACAGGCATTTTTCAACTCCATTAGAATCGTACAGGATCATGTGTAATGTGTATGGTCGGTCATTGGCTGAAACACGGTTATGAGTGTATGACTGTACTTCCTACTGTGTGACAGCTGCTTACAATATTTGATGCAGCGATATGCCCTACAAGTTTGCAGCCCACACACCCTGGGTGAGTATTGGCTATACCGTACCCGTTTGTATAAGTGCATCCTATGATGTTCACACAAGAATAAAATTGCCTAATGACTCACTTCTCAGAACGTACCCCCATCCTTAAGTGATGCTGACTAGACTGTAATACTGTCTAACATTTTTAACTAGAAATTATGCTAAGCCATTTACTGGCCAGATCTCATTTAGGTCTCACAATAACCCCATGAAATTGGCAATACAATTTCTTCTATTAAACAACTGAGGAAATGGAAGTCCAGAGAGGTTAAGGGGCTTTCCTGAGGTCACACAGCTTACAAGAGGCAGAGTCTATTCAAGACTTAGCACTAGAGACCCTGAGTCCAAACTCTTAGTGACTTGATTGAATTGTCTCCGATTATAAAATGCACTGAACCTGGTGGGAGAAAACTGCCCAGGCCCAAGGCAGAGTTAAGGAACCAGACCTCTCTTGGCCTTTCAACTGCTGTCCACACTTTTTTACCCTGTACTCTACCATTTCTGCTCTCTCCTAACTGCGACTTACAAAGGCTTTCCCTGACTGCTTCACCTTATAATCTCAGTCTAATCAGCCCTGTTACTTAGAGACAGGAGTAAGCTAGACAAGTTCCTGTGAAAAGAAATCATTGAGGTCCAGCTCATCCTTTCAAGCCAGGCTCACGAGTCAGAGCCCTCTGGCCAGCCTACAATAAGTCGCCTGGTGCCACCTGCTCCCATCCAGTGAGCAAGACCCAGGAGGTCGGTCTCCTGGAGCAGAACGTGGCCACGCCAGCAGCATGGGTTGGGACAGGTGGGCACAGCAGGCAGAGATCAGAGTGGCTAGCACACACCTGAAGTGGGGGTGTTGCTCATCAAGACCATGATACCAATCTGGACACCTCCCAAGAGGAAGGGGAGACTGAGAACCTATCCTACGTGGTCTATACGTGGGTCCTCATCCCAAATTCAACAATTGTGCTTCATTCTGTCACTCGGACTCAACACTGCAGTTCTCCTCCTTCCTCTCCTTCCAAGACTAATCAGTTTTTGTTTGCTTGATTGTTTATTTTTCAGTTCTCCCTAATAAATAGCTCTAGAATTCACACTTGGTTTCCATGTTTGTAGCTGCCAAATAATTCCTGGCCTCTATCTCAGGTGGCATCACCTAAGCAAATAACTGTTAAGTAGATGGCAATCATATCAATTCTGTGAGGGAGGGCTGCTATTAGCCCCTTATCCCGGATAAGAAAACTCAGTGCAAGAGAGGGTAAGGAGCTTAGTAGGTCCAAAGTGATTCAGCTCAAAAGTAGTGGACCAGAATCAGACCCCTATGAACACTCTATGTGCCTTTTTTTTTTTTTTCTTTATTAAGAGACAGGGTCTTGCTCTGTCACCCAGACTGGAGTGCAGTGGTATAATCAGAGTTCACTGCAGCCTCAAACTCCTGGCCTCAAGTGATTTTCCCACCTCGGCCTTCCCATGTGCTGGGATTGCAGATATGAGCCATCACACCTGGCCCGACTTTTATGCTCTTAGCTTGTCACCTGCTGTGTACTAAATGCTGGGAATGGTGAACATGGCAGACCAGGGTCCTGTCCTCCTACTACTTACAGCCTAGTGCACAAAATAGACCACACACAAAGAGTGAAGGAAATAAAGTTTTATGAACTGTGCAGAAGGGAGTTACACATGCAGGCCTGTTTGCAAGGTGGCCCTTGGCTGGTATCTGGGAATTTGGCCCCTGCAGGGCTCCCAGCCAACTGAGAAGGTGGCTCCCTCCCACTGTGCCTCAACTATGCAGCCAGTGTCGAGGTCGGTCTTCTGGAGCAGGATACCTGCTGAAAAGGCTGAATACCTACCTTTTTACTGGGGGTCTGGGATTCTGGTACATAGTAAGCAGAGGGCGCCTCGGTGGCCAGACCCCATTTAAATCTTTGGGTTCTGAGTCTTCAGTGGGCTCCCCAGGACAGAAACCTCATGCACAAGTGGCTGCATTTTCACTGCTGGGGGAGTGAGCTCTGCAGGGCCCATTGCAGCGGGTGGGGGGTGGGGGTGGGGCAATAAGCATCACATGGATCTCCAGACGTTGCCTCTTTTCCCATGTGACCCGGCAGCGTACCTTTCCTACATCACAGCCATAAATCTTAGCTGTGAATACAGCTGTACACCAAGTCCTATGGTCCTTCCAGCAAATCTAATGTTATGTGATCTTGGGAGCCCTGAACACTCAAACTATGATCACAGCTATGAAAGGAGAGCACAGGTGAGGAGAGGAAGGCAGCAGGGGTGTGGGACCCCAGAAAGGATCACACGCAAGTTCTATTTCAGCCAAGGCCTCAGGGTAAGGAGGAGCTCCCAGGCAGAGAGCAAGAGGAACACGTTCCAGACAGGGGAAGAGACAACCAAGGAGGTGACGACCAAGAGTGGGGCCCCCTGGAGGGGCAGAAACACATGCAGCCGGTGGCCCTGGGAGCTGGGAGGGCCAGTGAGGTCAGAGGTACAGACAGATGCCACTCAAGGGACCTTGGCTCTAGAGTTAGACTTCGTGCTATGCCCATGTCCACTGCCAAGTCCCCAGCTGTGGAAGGATATTGGCAGGAGACGAACATGGCCTATCCTGGCTGCTGCGTGGAGGACTGGCCAGGACGGTAAGAGTCAGAAGCCAGAGCGCAGCCAGGCAGTCACGCACGGTCCATGGGACACAATGACAAGGCAGCTGTACTGGAGGCTGGGATTATAGGAGGAGAAAGGGTTCAGACCACAGGACTGCGATGTCTCCAGGCCCCCCAGCCTGCACCCTACCCCAGGTGCCCAAGGCAGAGCTGGCCTGTGTGACACGCCATTTTGGGATGGTGTTCTCAGTTTTAGGCAAACATGGGGCAAATGTCTAAGAAATGTCCTTTCTCAGAATTGTTCTCTATTTTGACATTTCATTCTTCCTATTTTTTTTTTCCTGAAGGATGTTAAATTTTCCTTTCCTTTATAAAAGCAGGATGATAGTAGATGGAGGTTACTTGTGTGTCTTTACATGACAAAATTAAATTGGCAGCCCACTTAATTCCTTTCTACCTTACATCTATTAAAAAAAAAAAAAAAACAAAAAACAAACAAACAAAAAAGAACAATGATCTGTGAAATCCAGAGGTCTGGTGACCACTTAATTGAGATCAGAGTCCAAACTCCTTTACCAGGCTCTCTACAATCTTGGCTGCACCCACCTTTACCTTTCCGGCATTCTCTCACAGGCCTACCCCACCCGCTGTCCTGCCCAGCAGCACTCAGCCTCACAGCTTTCCCCCCTGACATCCTTCCCCACGGTCAGCCCTCTCATTGCCAGGTGGCCTCAGCCCATTGCAATCTGCCTTTCCCTCAGCTGCCTTTTCTCAATCCAGCCCTTCCTCCTGGGACACTCCTGACCTTCCCTGCATTCATCTAAGTTCCAAACCCTACCCTCCTGAGGCTGGAATTGCTCAGACTCCACCCCTCCCTACACATACACACACACACATATACACACACGGGAGGTGCTCAGCCTCTCTGTGAGCTCCACTTGATTTGAGCTGATGTTATCCAGACTGTGGTGGTCTCACCTGCAGTTAGAGCCAGGAGAAATGACTTTCGAGGCTTGCAGGGCTGTATCCACAATCATTAACAGGCAATGTTAGCAACAAGCACTCCTCTTTGTCATGGGATTACACAGTCCTAGAACAAAGAGGCTGCTGAAAGAGTGACGGGGAAGTTGGTGCACAGTGAACACCCGGAGAATACAGTGTGCAAATTCCACCTGTCAGGATGGAGGCCTCGGAACATGGTTTTGATGATTCTGGGACAGTAGAAAGAGTTCTCTGACACAACTGTGGTTATGCAAGCTGTAATAATGATACATTTCCCTAAAAACTCGGATTTCAGGGTATAAATTAGATTGCTTCCAGGGGGTTAGAAAAGAGCTCTTCCCACAAAGGCTTATCTATTTCCTGAGCAAAAGTATATCTTGAAAGCTTCATTTTTCTCAAGTGCCAATGTCAGTATCCTAAGCAAAAAGCTTAAAAATAATAAATAAAATAAAAGTAAATTATCCACTCATTAACAGGAGGGTCACGTATTCAGCACTCCGTTATAGGTCTTCAGTATACAGGTCTAACTTTCATTGGGGAGGTAAGAAAATACCAATGTCAAGAGACGTAAAACTCTGATGATGGACGTATTGTTCTATGTACAGCTCAATGTCCTTTACATGAAGACTTAGTGATAAATTCTGCTTCGAACATAAAGCTGAGAAAATTGTTCCCTAAAAAAATAAGCAAAACTTCCCCCAAAGGAGGGCTTTCTTGGAGATGCCAGCTCCCTGTCGGCAGCACCCAGCCCGATGCTACATGCCCACCCCCAATGCCAGCTGCTCCTAGCTACTGGCCTTATCCTGGTGAGCATGGCTCAGCAGCTGGTTTCCTCCAGCCAAAAGCTTCTCCTTTGCCTCAGTCCATCTTCCCTTTTGCCCTTTTATTATGTGTCACAGCCAAGGTGCTTCCCCTCCTCTCTGGCCCCAGCTCCCACACACAGTTTGAGTCAAAGCCTCAAACTTGGCCCAGGGGCCGTGGCTCACACCTGTACTCCTAGCACTCTGCGAGGCCAAGGCAGGTGGGTCACTGAGCTCAGGAGTCAGAGACCAGCCTGAGCAAGAGTGAGACCCTATCTCTACTAAAAATTAAAAAACTAGCCAGGTGTTGGAGCAGGCACAGAGGATCTCTTGAGCCCAAGAGTTGGAGGATGCTGTGAGCTATGACGCTATGGCGCTCTACCCAGGGCGATCAGAGTAAGACTCTGTCTCAAAAAAAAAAAAAAAAAAAAAAAAGCCCCCCAAGACCTAAAAGGCATGTATCAGTGCCCTGCCTACCGCTCCAAGCACAGCCCACCTGCCCTCTCTCACTCAGATCTCACCTCTCTGCACAGATTCCCACCACAGGCCGCCATGGGGGCTGTTTCCTCACCCAGGGGCCCTCAACACCAACCCTCTGTGACTCCCCCCTTTATACCGCCTTGGTCTCTGTGGAGAGGCAGTCCCCTCAGAGACGCCATCCCCTGCCATCTCACCCTAAGGGGGATTGCCTTCTTTCTAGCCTCCTGTTTTTCTCTCTGAATTGTGACAATAAATGGCATGTGTTTAAAGGACTCTAGGGTAAGGGTAAGTCAGGGCCAGCTAAGGTCTCTCAGTACAGGTGGGGAAGATGGGCTGATGCACAGGAACAATTGAGAGGCATGAAGGGGGCAGCTGGGAGTTCTGCGGGGTGCACAACTACCAATCACCTTGGCTGTGTCTGCAAAAATTATGCAGAACACAGCAGACGTCACTACTGGTTGATTTACTCATCTGGTTCAAGACCCAGTTCCTGCACATAGCCTATCTCAAATACCTGGGGGAAAAAAACTTCAATGTTATAGATGAAGTGCCTTTGCCAGTGAGTGTATGCCCCTCCCAAGCTTGATTCTTAGAGGGAGGGGAGGAGGGAGGATAACACCTGGGGGAGAAGGGGTTAGGAAAGAATGGAAGGTTCCAGATCCCAGGGAGCCTGTGGTGGCTCTTCGGGAAGATGGAATTCCTGGCCAAGTTGAACATTCCCTCACTATCACTCTCTGTCACTGTGAGAGCCTCTATGAGGACAATCGATTTTGATCAACTCCCAACTGACATCACCCACCAATGTGGTTCTCTGAGGTCAATATCTTGCCAGTTCTAATGACTAATTTGAAATATAAGGAAAACAGGAGTGAAAACTCCAACATTTTATTGAATCGTGCAATGTTCATTTAACATTCGGAGATGAGAACAATTCAACTACTGGAAACCAAAAAGCAGGTTGAAAAAGACTAACCAACATTGTTAGGTTTCTATCGTGTGCCGGTTGCTTTATGTCCATTTTTCCTCAATCACAAAAATCTTGCCAGGTGAATATTATTGATCCTGCTTTACAGATGGCTAAACTGAGGCTAAGAGAAGGTCATGAACCTGTCCAAGTCTGACCCCAGGACTTGTTCTCTTGGCTCTAGGCCAAAGTCTCGGATCAGAGGCCACTCTATTAAGCCCATCTTGGCACTTGAGATGAATAACCACTTTGGTTGATTTATAACTTTTAAAGTGTGAATGGTTAGTCACAAAGGCTGCCCAGGGCAACCTAGGCATGGCCTCAGAGAGTAGGTTTATGGGCAGAGAAGGTATTTGCTGAGCGCCTACTGGATGCAGAGCCCATGCTAGGAACTGTGATGCTTGTGAAGGAACTTGAGCTGCAGTTTCTGTGCTCAAGAGCTTAAAATCTGGTCCAAATGTCTTGCTGTTCCAGGTTCTTCCCTCATCCTGTACACCCAAGGGCACCCTGTCCTGCAGTCTGTCCCACTGCAATGTCCTGTGCTCAATCAATCCATTCCCCTTGGTGCTGGACTGTACCAGCGAGGGTGTGTGAGCCTCAGCTGCTTCCTCCACAGACTGGGCTGATGCCACTGCCCTGCCTCTCTCATGGGGACTGATGACAGATAAAATGCAGGGACTGGTGTGATCGCACTACAAAGTACAAGCATTCTAGAAGTCTAAAATACTTGTTATTATAAATTTACAACTGGAAACCTTTGCTTTTTGCTTTACTGCCAGAACTTGCCTGATTCTGGTTTGAGCTGAGTGTCGTAGTCACCACAGAACAGACTCCTATATACTGAAATCCCAGTTTGCTGCAGGCACCTAGATTATCTCATTTAATCCTTATAACAGTTCTATGACGTGGGTGCTATTATTATTATTATCCCCGTTTGACCAAGGAGGAGCCTAAGACTCAGGGAGCTTAGGTGAACAGCAGGGCTGAGATGCGACAGCTGTTCTGTCTGACTCTGGAGCCCACATCATACCACTAGGATCGGAGGGTCCTAGCAAAAGCAACTTTAGGCCTGAGAGCAGGATTTTCACCTGCTGAACGTACCTTGCTGGGGCAAGCCAGAGGTGCCTTGCCTTGGGGCTTGGTTGGGAGACCACCCTAGAGTGGGTGGTTCTCCAAATACAATGTCACAGGCAAGCTAGTATGCTCAGATTGAGAAAAGCAAAGCTCGTGTCAAGTACGTCATCCCTAAAATCCTAGCATTAAATATGAACCTCACCTAGAGACAAACACATCAAGCATAAGTGGCTGGCATAATCTCACCAGGTTACGAGGAACCTCAGATGTTTGTTTTCACTGACAAGCTGGGTACGGTCTTGAGACAAATTATCTTACAGCCCACAAAAATAAATGACATTTTCCCAGTTAGTAAAGGTAATCTGCTACCATCACTATATTATGAGCTTTCTCCCTATGGAGCTTGTCCCTTCTTCTTGTCTGAAACATTTCAGCTATAGAAAGATTCCTCCTCGGCTTCCAAAAAAGAAAACCAAGTTGATATTTTGCCGAATTTGAATAGCAACCAGAAAAGAAGGTCAAGTTTTAAAAGAAGTAACATGGGAGGGGATTGTAATTAAATCCGCTCTGGGCTGGGGAGAGATGATTCATTTCAAGTACATAACATTCTGGAAAGCATGTGACCAAAGGTATTTTTCTAAATAACCTCAAGTACTAGTCAAGTTATTCTTTAAATTGCATGCCAGTGACATCTCCTAACTGGTATTTCGCTTGGCAGACGCTGAACCGCCGCCACAGCCCAGATTTTCCTGCAGGCAGAGCCCGGCCTGGTTTCAACAATCATGCCTGCTGTTCCCCCCTTCTGCCCAGAGGGACCAAACAGCTGCAGAATAGGGGTGCATTTGGTGGGCCCTGACTGTCTGAGGTGCCTCTGCTTGGGTAGAGGGTCTTTTCTGGGACCTACAGAGATGCACAACCAGAGCCCTCAGGGAGGGCATCACAAAGCCTGAGGTTTTCTGCAAATGATGGCACTGCAGAAACTGCACCTCTGCCAGAGACTTTTCATCCAAAACAATTAGGAGGCTGCTGTCTGCTCAAACATGCCCCTTTAGAGTGATAGTCTCTAGCCCCTGCCCTCACACCTCTGCCCTCTGGTCATCCAAAGGGCTCCCAAGGTTGTCATTAGGTCAGTACCAGCGAGTCTCTCTCTTGATGTGGGTCCTAGCATGAACACCTGTCTCAAGCTGAGCCCATCAGAGTCTTTTCAAAGGCAGGCCACAAAAGCTGGGGAGGTTGATCCCTAGAAAAGGAGGGAAATCAATCAAATGTTCAGAGAGGAGCAGGACTAAAGTCGCAGAGAGAGGGTTCTGAGGGTGTCTGGTTCCTGGTGTTTTCCCCACAGCCCAGCTATCCTTAGATCCTGCAAGACAGCTAACCTTAAAATTGGTTTCCTTTTTCCCTTAGGCTGGTTCAAGTGAAGTTTCTGTTACTTGCAACTAAAAGAGTACTAATAATGTCATCTGACTCTCCTCCATTCATGTTCTCACTGTGAGGTGTGAAACCTCTGTGATCGTACCTGTTCACCTGTGAGGGTGTCTTGTTCCCAGGTGGGCTCACTTTTAGAAAGCTGGACATGTTGCAATACAAATAAATAATCCAGTCTGAAAAATGAAAGGATAAGTTATTGTTTGTTCTATTAAAAAAAGAACTTACCGGAAGGGGTTCTTTCCATTACAGTTTGCCTAATGCATTAGAAATATTCTTTTGATCCATTTGTGGAATTCTAAGTGCTCGTAACAGGGACCAGTTAGACAAATTAGGATGCACCCTACACTACATAGATCAGTCTGTTCATGTTGCCATGACAAAGCACCACAGACAGGGGGACTTAAATAACAAAGATTTATTGTCTCACAGCTATGGAGGCTGGAGGTCCAAGATCAGAGTGTTGGCCAGGTTGGTTTCTCCTAAGGCCTCTCTCCTTGGCTGGTAAATGGCCATCTTCTCCCTGTGTCCACCCATCATCTTCCCTGTGTGTATGTCCATCTCTGTGTGCAAATTCCCCTTTTCTATAAGAACATCTGTGCTTTTATAGGAGGGCCCACCTTAATGATCTCATTTTAACTTGATTACCTCCGCAAATACCCTTTCTCCAGACAAGGTCATATTTTGAGATATTGAGGTTATGTATATTCAGTGGTAGGTAGACAGTTCGACCCATAGTGCTGTTTGATGGAAAACTCTGCAGCCAGAACAAAGAAGGAGGGGAGTCTCCATGTGTTGAGAGTAAAGGTCTCCACACACAGCATGTGAAAAGGCCGATCTTTATGCCTATATATTTTGTTCCCCCTGGAAATTATGTGTATGGATGTGCATGGACATGAACACTTCAACATGCAGTCACATTTCTTTAATTTCTGGAAGGAATCAAGAAAACATAAGAGTTACCTTCTGAAGGGAGAACTGAGGAAGAAGGGAAGGAGACTTGAACTTTTCATTTGTGCCTTTTTGAGCTTCTAGTTCCATATTTTCTGAATCTTACATATATATATATGTATGTGTGTGTGTTATATATATATATATATATATATATATACCTCTTTTCTTGCACACATGTGTATATATCTCTTTTCTTCATTATATTTTCTCTGTATTCTATTAAAGAGTAAGCTATGTGTTGTCATAAGGCTAGGAGTTGATTTATACATAAGTTCTCAGGATAGGTTTTCTGTGCTAAGCATGACCTACATTCTGTGTCTCTGCCTGTACTTGGAAGCTCTTGAAGGGTTTAAGACCATAACCATTTGGGTCCTGGCACAATCACCTGAATCAGGTCCATTCTAGTATACTGAGGAGAGTGATGGGGAGGGGGAGGGGGATGTAGGTGACCACGAAGAAAACCAGGATGGTCACAGCTTGGAGGTTGGCTAGAATTGCTTTCTTGGAGGATGAAATAAAAGACTTTTCTTATGTACCAAGAGTCATCAGGCAAGTCCTATATCAGGAGACTTGGCATACCACAGGCTGTCACTGCATTCTGACACCTGCTGTGTTTTTGTAGGTCCAAGAATAATGTCCTTGGAAGGGATGAGAAGGTTGAATTCAGTGCATCATTTTTACTTTTCAGAGCCTTATCTTTAGACCAGTCCTTCTCAATCCCAGTTCCAGGAGAAAAGCAGGCACTGAGATCCTGAGACATGCATGGAACACAATTAATTCATTTTTCCCCTGGTCACCTGCAACGGTTCTTGCTCAATACCACTCCTGGTAGCACTAAGAGAATAGTCAGTCCCCTTACGCTCTGCATAGGACCTGACCTCAAAGGCTGCCCTAGTCCCTGCTTCCTCTGCCCTGGGGACCCCCACTGCCCACCACATCATCATACTTCCCCAACTCCTAAGAAGGAGCGAGGACTCTTGATGGCCCATGTAACAGACATCAGCCAGGCCAAAGCCATCTGGGGAGTTCTAATTCAATCTGGAGGGCAGGTAATGCATGATACCCACGCTAGAATTAGAATCTAGCCTAGGCAGTCCAAAGTGGTAGCCACTAACCATGTGGCTGTTTGAACTTACATTTAAATACAATTTCAAATTCATTAAATACAAATTCAAATTTCATCCCTCAGTCTCAGTAGTCACATCTCAAGTGTTCAATAACCATCGTATTGAACAGTACTGATTAGACAATATTTTCATCATCACAGGAAGTTTTAGTGGAGATCCCTGATAGACTACGTAGATATGATGGGGATATAGGCTGGGAACTATACCAATAGAAGGTCCTAGCTCTAGACTTCATCGAGTCCACAGAGAGAAGACTCAAGAATGTCCAAGCCCTCATCGCAGGATGGGAACTATGTGTAGTTCATTCAGTAGCTCTAACAATAATTGATTACAATTGATTCCAATAATTGATTACAACTGTTAACTTTAGCACAGATATGGTATAAATCCCCACCTCTGTGACATTCAGTGGACAAGGCATGGAACTGGACCACATACCCTCCTGTCTCCATGGTCCTCTTCCCAGATCCACTCTCCTTTCCTTCATTCCTCCCCATCCACATTGGAATGTTTTCTTTTATACACACTGTAGAGAGTTCTCAGGCTCTCCACAATGTTTGAAGTTATTCATTTTTCACTCCTTAGCTTATTAAAAAGTCTGGTAAATGTTGGATAGAAATTCTAGCTCTTCAAAAAAGTTTTACCTTATATACTCGAGTATAAGCTGAGTTTTTTGTGCCGAAAAAACTCGGCTTATATTCGAGTATATAGGTATATTTTTTCCCATTCATATTGTACTAAAAGATACATGACATTAAATTTACCATTTTAACCATTTTTAAGTGCCCAGTTCAGGGGTATTAAGTATATTCATGAAGTCATGCAACCATCATGATCATCCATCTCCAAAACTTTTTTATCCTCTTGAACTACAACTCTGCACCCATTAATCACTAACTCCCTGTCCCTTTTCCCCAGCCCCTGGCAACCACCATTCCACCTTCTGTCTCTATGAATCTGATGATTCAAGGTCCCTCCCACAAATGGAATCATATAGTCTTTGTATTTCTGTGACCGTCTTATTTCACTTGGCATAATGTCCTCAAGGCTTAAACAGGTTGTAGTGCGTGTCCAAATTTCCTTCCTTCTTAACACTGAATAATATTGTATAGTGTGTATCTTTTTTCAAAGTTATATTTTTAAAAGGTCTTTATGAATTAGACAACATGACCATACTAACATGTCAGAGGCCTCTCTCTATGTACTGACTCCACTTCCCCAAAACCCAATTTTCCACACATTCATCCAAGGTGTGGGGTACAGATAGGGTCTTATCCAGGTGAGGGGACAAGTCAACTGAAGCCTGCAGCAGGCTCCGGGCCATCTGGGTGAGACTATGACTACACTTAAGATGATCCAGGGACACTCATGAAATCTAGACCTTTTGTCCATCTTTGAATGACTCTCAGTTACTCCAAGTTTAAAGATTTCTGTCTTTAAGTATCTTTGGTTATACTTGGGAGCAGTTGTTTGCACCTGCTGTGACCTGGAATGTTTGCTGTCACCACTTGCAGGCCAGGAATGATACCTCTGCCTGAGGTAGCACTTCCTCACACGTGCTAACAGTGGCCCTTATCTGAGTCTCCTCTCATGGTGTAATACACACTAGGGCATTTTAACAGGAAGACACCTACTTCTGAGTGGAATGGCCCCCACCCATGCCTCCAAGGAAAAAACAATTTCCCCCTCTGTGCAGAAGTCAAGGGCTCTGTCAATTCTTGTTTGATGTGCGCAAATTGATAGCCCACTGCCACCCTTATCTATCCCATTCCAATCACCTCACCATCCCCCAGGCATCAGCCAGACAAGGGGATATCCTTCACTGTAATTGCCTCCGACCCCCCCAGCAGTCCCTAAGCCCTGGTTATTCTCCCTCCCCACATCTCTTCCTGCAACCACCCACTTTACCTCCAGCACACTACCTCTAGCTCAGGCTGTGCCACGTCTGACCCATTCATTCAAAAGATAATAACTGAGTAGCTTCTATGCATCCAACCCTGGGCCACATTCCCAGGGTTATGCTGGAACAAGATAGGTCTTTCTGAGTCAGTTCTCAATACCACGTGACAAATGCTCTCACAGCCCACGGGAGGCCCCCTCACTGGCCTGGGAGGTGGAGGAGGACTTCCTGGAGGAGGTGACAGTCAAGCTGAGATCAGAGGGATCATTGGGAAGAGATGGCAGAGCTCAATTTGGGAGAGGCCAGTTGGGAGCCAGGTGGGGAAGAATATTCTAGGCTGAAGAAACAGCCACAGCAAAGGCCTGGAGGCAACAGAGTCCAACAGGGTCTGCAGAGGTTCACTGGGCTGGAGCCAGAGTGCCAGTGAGAGCAGGCCGAGAGGGCAGAACAGGCAGAGCCGTGTGGGCAGCGCCCGGAGCACTGCTCCCTGCTGCACACATGGGGCCTCATGAGCCCTGTGAGGCCACAGAGGAATGATACTTTTAGATTTTTATTTTGGAAAAATTCCTGTACTAATTTTCTAGGTCTGCAGTAACAAAGAACCTCAAACTGGGTGACATAAAAAGAATAGAAATTTACTCTCTTAACAATTCTGAAGACCAGAAGTCCCAAATCAGCGTTCAGCCAAGCAATTCTCCCTTCAAGGCTGGGGGGGAGGGGGGATCCTTCCTACCTGCCTCTTCCATCTTCTGGGGGCTCCAGGTATCCTGTGGCTTGTGGCTGCAAACCCCCCATCTCTGCCTCCTAGCAGGGGCTCCTCCTTTCAGTGTGGCTTCTCCCCTTCTGGTACTAGGACACCTGGCATTGGATTTAGGGCCCAACCTGACCCACGATAATCTCATCTCAAGATCCATAATTTAATTACATCTGCAAAGACCCTTTATTCCAAAGAAGGCTCTTTTTTCATTCACAGGCCCTAGAGCACAGACATCTTTTGTGGGGGGAGGCCACCCTTCAACTCCCTGCAATCATTCAAGCAGCTACACTGAGAAATAAACTGCAAGTGAGACCAGGGCCCTCCCCACCTTTCCAGGGGCTCCCAGTGACAGTCAGGATAGAGCCTGAGTGCTTTGGTGTGCAGGGTCCTTGGGATCTGGCCCCACACCCACTCTCCCCTCCAACCATCAAGCCCCCTGCAGGGCACTGAATTCCTCCTCCTCTCAGAGGTGCGGTGCTTCTCCTCCTACATCCTTGAAAACTGCTCCCTTGGGAAGCCTGGGTACTTCTCATACCCTCCACCTGGGTGAAGTTCGCTTCCCTGAGCGCCCAGAACACCTGCAGCCACAGCTGTCAGTCAGCCGTATACTTGTCCCTCCCTGCTGTGCCTTCTTTACACCAGTCACAGAGTACATGCACACAGTACCAGGCTGTTGAACTGATCAATTAAAGTTTAGGTAGCTAGTGACTGAGACAGGTTTCTGTTCACTCCTTGAGCCCCCATATAGAAACATTTCCACTGCAGGTCCTTGCTCATCCATCCTCCCCTCCCATGTCTGTCACCTTCCTCCTGTTCTTCCCAGCCCCATCCTTCAGTCCCAGAACAAATGCATGGGACAGCACTGTACCCTCCCTGATTTCTCTGTCTTCAAAGATCAGATAGACAGAGGGGGTAAGAACACAATGAAAACTAAAATATGAAAAGCAGTTTCAATCATCTGTTCCAAAATGTTTAGGGTGTACCCATTCTGTGCTGCCTCCTGAGGACAAGATGGTAAAAGAAATACAGAGTTCTCATGCAACTTGTGGTCTTGCTATGGAAATAGGTGCTGGTTAGACACACCAATGTGAACAGCATCTGCGACAAATGCAATGAGCCCATTGAGAGGCAGGGAAAGCTTCTCTCTTGAGGCAACATCTGAACTCTTGAAGGCCTGGTGGGGTTAACCAGGCAAAGTGAGGCTGAAAGATGGTTCTAGGTAGGTAGAACAACATGGGCAAACACTCTGAGCCTGGAGGCTCAGTGAGTGAAAGGGGGACTCCCACTAGGCCAGTGTGGTGGCATCTGAGCACTTGAGAGTAGGCCGAAGAAGGGCAAAGAAATAGGTGGGTGGCTGGGGGGCTGCCACCCTGCAAAGGGGTTGGGCCTATTTCCTGAGAGATGTTAGAGTCTAAGAGTTAAGAGCAGACAAAGATTTTCATCAGGGAAACAAATGATTTTGTTTATGCTTTAAAAAGATTACTCTGGCTGCTGTGGTGGCAAGAACATAGGAGAGGACTGATGCTAAACCTGAGTTTTCAGTGACAATGGAAGTCATCGCCTTTGCCCAGGTCAAAACTTGCCATGGTGACAGTGGAGAAGGTGAGAAATGGGGGAGCAAGGGGTGTTTAAGTGGTGAAATCACCAGAGACTGGAGATGGATGTGACAAGGGGAGAAGTGAGGCTCCTCCTTCTCGATGGCCACATGTTTCAAATGCCAACCTCTAGGCCTATGTCACCTTGATAAAGGAAGAATGCCTGATACGTCTGTGCGACGGTTTCATAGTGGTGACCACATAATTCTATTCTAGTGAGCAGCCCGCATAGTCCATCCTCACTTTCTACTAAGGGGGATGGTAATACAGTAATATTAAAAGGCGAGGAGAAATCTCCTTGGTCATGCCATTTTTTTCTTCTCAGAAGCCTACAGTGGGGATGCAAGTGAAGATCCTCTCTCATGTTTTGTGTCGCTTAGGATGCTTAAGCACAGAGGAGAACTTGGGTCAACAGCTCAAGCCATGAGGCTTGTTGTCTTATGCGTTCAAGATGGCTGCCATGATTCCAGGCAATACATGTCATCTCAACAACATCCAGCCAAAGAAGAGGAGCTTCTCTTCTCTTCAGTTACCCAGTCACTCGACAAATACTTGCAGCATACCTGCCACCAACACCTGGTTAGTAGCCCAAGAATTCTAAGCCCTTCAGTCCCTCTTTCCCCAAATCTCCAGAGGAACACACAGAGATTACCCTGTAGGGGTTCTGGGACAGAAAGGGAAGATCTGCATTCTTCAGAGCAAGCAGAATTTGGCAGGGTGCTGTGAATGTAGAACAAACTAACTCACAGGCACAGAAAGACTTCTCACAATAGACTTTTCTACTGATTCTTTTACCAAGCTCCGTATAATAGAAAATTTAGGTCTCCTGGAGCACTCCAGCCCTAAACTGTTCTAAATAGACTGTACTTTGTTCCCAAACATATTTGCCACTCTGAGATGGAGCAGAAGGCACCAAATAACCTAACAGCAGAATATCTCCCCGTCCAGTCTTCATCATTGGTGAGCTCCTGGAAACTTCCTGATTCTGAGCTCAGGGCACATGGCACTAACAGAAAGATACTCCCTGAGACTACCTTTGTGCTGATGTTATTCTCTCTGTGAAGCCCTCAGGAGTCCTCTTGAGTTTTCACCAGACTGGAAGCCCCCGGAGGGTGGGCCCTGATCTGCTCGCTGCTGCGGGCCTGGTGTGACGCTTGACCCTCAGTCAGTATTGTTGAATACTGTGCCACAGTATTGAATAGTGTGCTTTCTGTGCCACACTGCCTGGCTTAGTTTGGGTTTCCTGAGAAGCAGACCCTGAGACAAAAGTTTGAGTTCAAGTAGTTTATCAGTGAGGTGATCCCAGGAAACATGAGTGACAGAATATAGAAGTCACACAAGGAAAGGCAGACAATAAGGGGAAATCAGACTGTCTCATAAGGGTGACTTAATCCTACTGGGGATCTCTGAGTGGCAGTGACACAGAATTATCCCACTTGGGGGTGAAGGGAACAAGGCTATTTAAAAACCAACTTCCATAAGTGATTGGTTGAGGATAGCTCCAGGGCCTTAAGTCTCTAGCACTTCCCACCTACCCTGAATATGGGCAGCAGGGGTCGCAGGACACCCACAGCCTCTGCTTCGTACCTAAGCAGCATCGAAAGAGAGCCTTTGTTCACCTTCCTAAAGTCTCCAGCTTGGCCAAATCTATACCAAAACCTTTCTAGAATAGACATCTGAGAAAAGTCAAGACTGACACTTGCCACGCATCTAAGGTCTCCTCTGCTGGTCACCTGAATTACTGCTCACTCACATTAGTTATTCCTCCCTGAGGTAAGATTATACTTCCCTGTTATATTGAATTCAGGCACAGCCATGTGACCATGGCCAGTGAAATGTGCTACTTCAGAGAAGAAACTATAAAAGCCACGATGCTCTTTGCCTGTGGTCTTATCTTTCTGCTACAATGATCTGCAGAAAGAGGCTTTGAATTCCAGAATGAAGATGGTATGGGTCAGAGCCCCAGCCAAAATGTGGTAGACATGCTTGTTGAATGAAGAGTAGATTCTTGTTATCATAAGTCACTGAGGTTTGGGGTTGTTTATTACTGAGCGTGCCCTATTCTGGCCTGACTGATACACCCTCCAAACATTTTTCCTTTACCACCATCCCATACTATTGCTAATAACTAACATTCACAGGGCAACAACTTGCCCAGGACACTGGATGAGGCACTTTACAAGCATTCTCATGGTCCATGCCAGTTCATAGCTCATTACTATTTGCAGATGAGGAAATTAATATCAGCTAACTTAAGTCAATTGCCCAAGGCCACCAACATGGCAAAACTGGGTGTAGGACACAGATCTGACTCTAGATCTCAGGCTCTTAAAACCATGAGACTACTGCTCAAACTTTGTCCAAGACCAACAAGATGACTTTCTCTCTCCAGTTTCTGGTCTGACAACCCCAGCACCATTCATATCTCCCAGATGTGGCTTTGTCCAAGACATCAACTGCAACTCCAGATCTTCTCTTGCAGAATTTCATGATTCTGAGAACTCTGTCAACTCTGTCCTGCTTTCCCTTCCTGCGTCCAAGTCTATCCCTAAGCCCTTGTCCCTCACTGGAGCTGCGTCTGGTTTCCAGGACTTGAACAATCTCAGCTGGGTCGTCCTGGCACCCACCGAGGCGTAGCAAAGGACTGATCTGCTCACTGCTGCAGGTCTGGTGCAATCATCTCATTCTTCTCCTCCAACCATCCTTCCCCACACCCCTTTGAGCTGCTAAAATAAATTAGCATTGACTGGGTGACTCATAAACAACAGATATTTATTTCCAAGTTCCAGAGGCTAGAAGTCTGCAATCAGGATAGGGGTTCTGTCTGGGTTGCAGACACCCAACTTCTTGCTGTATCCCCACATGGCAGTGTCTTCTTTTTGAGGCACTAATCCCATTTCTGAGGGTTCCACCCTCATGACCTAATTGCCTTTGAAAGGCTCCCCCTCCTAACACTATTACATTGAACTTTAACACTGAATTTGGGAGGGCACAAACATTCAGTCCATTGCACCCACCATCCCTTAAAAGTAGATGGTTTTCAGTGTCCTGTGCTTAGCCAGCTTTTCTCTCTGTGTACTGTCTCTATCAAATATTTCACCAGCTCTGTGCTGATGCCTCCCACTCTGACCTCACTCCTAAATCTTGGCTTCATGCTTCCACCTCCTGGTGCCATCTTTCTGGAAACTTAAGATCAATATCTCAAAAATGAAGCTTATGTCTTCTATCCCACTCTTGCTCCTGTCTGTGTCTCCTGCTTCTTCATTTCCAGCAAGGGGACCTACCTTCCCTCCACGCTTGTTCACTCATGCCTTATGCACCAACAGAGCACCCACATTCTGTGAGCCTGAAGAATGTCCCACTCTGTCCCCCTCCTGTTTCTCATAGCCCATCTGTTTCAAGTCCTGCTGCATTGGCCATTGTTTTCAGGATACATCTCCTATTCTTTGATGATTCTGGTCTTTTCAAAGGAAGGCTGTCCAATTGTGCAAACAGTATAATTTAGGCTCCTTCTTCCAAAAACGAAAAAATCTAAAATCGAAATATAATTCTCTGCTAAAGAAGGAAATTAGCTTTAAATTAAAAAGAAATTATGAAATAAATCACTTACACTGAAAAACATTTTATTTGGATGCTGTTCTAATGCTCCTTTATCTTACTTTTAAGGAAGCTGAATATATTACCTAATGCACATAAGAGATTTGTTTAGCCAAGTAAGCAATGTGGGATGCAGAACTTTAAAACAGATTAAATGCTCTATTCGCCATCATCAGTGACAGATTTTCTCTGTTGTGTTTTCTTCCATTTAATGTCAAATTGTAAGAATTGTCTTGCTAGCTAGCAAATTGTTTTCTACAAGACTATATTTACATACCCTGAATTAATAGTCTTGCTGCTATAGATGTCAAGAGACATGAGATGTGTTTTAAGTAACTGTGAGAGGTCACAAAATATAATTTATTAATATTTCCATTAGTCTTCTCTTCATCTATACCTGAACTTAAACTTACTGCACATTTTTTCTCTTTCCTGCCTAAAGCTAATACCTTTCGTCCACTTATTTATTAAAAATTCCATTTGTTAAATAGGGAGTCTTTCCCCCAATTTAAGTTTTTGATGGGCTTATCGAAGACCAAATGATGATAAGTGCCTGGGTTCATCTCTTGGTTCTCAATTCTATTCCATACATCTACCTGTCTGTTTTTGTGCCAATACCATGCTGTTTTGATCACTGTAGATTTATAGTATAATCTGAAGTCTGGTAGTGTGATTCC
>CAUYPK010023185.1:0-18829 GCA_963574355.1 Loris lydekkerianus
CTAAATCACAAAGGTTAAAATCCTTCAAAACTGGATTCCTCCTCCTCATCATCTGTATGTCCAGAGCTTCAGCTGTATCTGATGTGAGGGTATCAGCATTTAACCTACTGATTCCTCAATTATTGTAATTGTTTTGGGTATATACTTTTATTTTTGAAATTTACCAGTGGCTGCTGCATTTTCCACCTCAGCTTATACTCGAGTCACTAAGTTTTCCCAGTTTTTAGGGTAAAATTAAGGGAGTTGGCTTATACTCAGGTCGGCTTATACTCGAGTATGTGCGGTATATGTAACAGCATAAACATCAATATATAAACAATGATTACTAATCATTACACATGCTGTATAACAGGAATATGGCATAAATTGATAGTTCATAAAAGAAGAAACACAAATAGCCACCAAACCTAGGAAAAATATTTAGTCTCATTGGCAATTATTTTAAAAAATTAAGTGATGAGCTATGAGCTATCAGGTCGAGAATACTGAAAATCTTAAATGTTGGAATAGGTGGGAAGTATGGGTCCTCTTGGGGAAAGGCGGAACGGATGAGTGCAAGCTTTCTGTAGGGAAATGGAAAGTATGTAAAAACTCTTTTAAATACTTTTTGGTTTAACAGTTTGCCCCCTAGGCATTTATGCTGAGAAATCAGCTAGGCAAGTAGGCAAAAATGTAATTATAATGCTGTCCATCATTTCTAGTAGGAAAAAATAAAAGGCAACTTGCACACCCATCACTGGAGTATTGGTTAAAGACTTCATGACCACGTGCTTAAAACAGACCATCAGACTACCATTAAAAATGGTCTGATGGAGGCATGATGGCTAAGGTCTAAATACAAATATCTTATTCTATTGCATTACCTTAATACCTAGCTTGGCCCACAAAATTTGATTTTAAAGAAGAGTCTCTTCAGGGAGATGGGAGATCCATTCTTCTGCCCCCTGGATTTCTGAGATAGTCTTTATCCAGCCACAGTGTAAATCAAAGTCATAGTCAAATCTGAGAGTGATACTTGGGAGTATCATAGACCTTTTCTCCATTTTCTTACCCACAGGCTCTTCTCTTGTCCCTGGATAATTTTGATCCTTTTGAGAAAATTATACAGGTTGTGCAGAATGTAACCTCTCCCCACTACCCCTTACCTGCATACCCATGGCCACAACCACCATCAATCTCATCTCACCTGGATTTCAGCAATGGCCTCTCAATGTTCTTATTCCCCAAAGTTCATTCTCAACATAGAAGTCAGACTGATTATTTTAAGCCTGTGAGTTCATATTATTCTTCTGTTTGAAACCTTGTAAAGATCCTTATTTCTTTCAAAATCAAAACCATACTCCTTGAAATGGCCTGCAATGATCTCCATGAACGGTCACCACCCCTGTTATTCTGACACCATCTCCTATTATTTCTCCCTCTACTTCCTCTGCTCTGGTCATCCTGGCCTTGTGGCTATACCTTTGGCAGGCCAGGCATGCTGCCAACTTAAGCCCTTACCTCTCTCAACTCCTATAGGACAGTCCATAAACCTTATCATCTATTATAGATGAGGCCCTATGTGACCACCATATTTAATACTGCAGTCTGAGCTCCCCCAACCCCCTCCTCAGGACTGACCATCCTTTTCACCCTGCTGTACCTTGTGTTTCATCCTTAGCCCTTATCATTATAAAATAATTATCTCTTGTGTTTGTTGTTTGTAACTTCTCTACTTGAATATAAGCTTTATAAAGGAAAGTGTTGTTGTTTTGTTCATTGATGGGTCCCAAGCACCTAGAAGGGATGGAAAGTAATTATATAAATGTATGCGTGATAATTAATAAATAACTTTTACTGAGCACCTGCCATGTCCCAGGAGGTGTGTACATATCATCTCCAAATGCCCCCTATGAATTTATGAAGCAAGTACCATTATGACCAGCAAATTACAGATGGGGAAACTGAGGATGAAGAACACGAAATGACATGTCTAAGGACGCATAGCGGGTATAAATTAAAACGTAGATATAAACTCAATAGGCCTGACCTCTGTGGACCCCATTCAAGCAGAACAATGTTACCTCTGTCTTGTTTGTTTATTAAGATTCTGTAAAATGTCATTTGGGAAAGGGAGTTTTTCTATGTAAATATTTTCGACAACCACTGTCCTAAGTATTTGAACCAAACCAAAATCACATGGTGGCAATTGCAGGCCTTTAGCAGATTTCCATGCAACTAAATCCTGTAACATTTGAAATTTATTCCCCCACCCCCTTGCCATTGGGTGCTTGGTGTTAAGGAAGAAAAAGTAAACAAGTTTTGCAAATTTAAGGGTTTTCTTCTACTCTTATTTTTTAAAAAAAATATATTCCCCAACTCTGAATTTTGTTGTGGTGGGTTTTTTGTCCTGGTTCCGCTTCTTTGGTTTACCTTAGTCCCAAGGATTTTCCTCTCACACTCCCCATTCTGTCTTCCAGGTGAATGATATAAATCTGACCCACATTGAGTCTAGACCTTCTCGTTTAAAGAAAGACGAGTACGAGTTTTTCACCTATATGGATAAACGCAGCGCACCTGCCCTGGAAAACATCATCAAGATCTTGAGACATGACATTGGCGCCACTGTCCATGAGCTTTCCCGAGATAAGAAGAAAGACACAGGTAAGAATTAGAGGAATTTGGTGACCTAAGTGACTGTAGCCTGTCTTTATAAAATAACAGCA
This sequence comes from Loris lydekkerianus, assembly GCA_963574355.1. Classification (NCBI taxonomy): domain Eukaryota; kingdom Metazoa; phylum Chordata; class Mammalia; order Primates; family Lorisidae; genus Loris; species Loris lydekkerianus. Next base: position 2,706 of record CAUYPK010023185.1, read on the forward strand.
AAAGTAAAACCTACTCTGTAGGGGGAGGAGGGGTGAAACAGTGATTGCAGGTTGGGGACCTCAGCAAGTGCTTAGCATACTATAGACATATAATGACTTGTAGTTCTTTTTTCGTTTCCTCTAGATACTCATAGTTATTTCTAATATTAGTAGCTTTCTTTCTGTTTCTGACATTTATGTATATCCTTTTTATTTCTGGATTAGCCTGACCTTGATCATCTATTTCCAGAGATGAGATGGTTAGTGTCTGGGCTACTTTGCATTTATGTTAATAAATGCAAATTCAAGACAAGATGTCTAGTTATCTCTGTTCTACCAATAAGATTCTCCCTGAGTCCTTCTCCTGACGTGCCAGTCCTGAAGCTGGGACCGCAAGGCTCCTTGTCCCGGGAGTTTTCATTGTCATTTATTTCCCATCTCCCTATCTGTCTCTTCTACTAAATTAGGAGCTCCTGTGGGCAGGGAGACTCTCGGCGTTTAGCACAATTCTCGGTATGCTAATGCTCAATGAATATTTGCAAGTGAATGGCCGAATACAGGAATTGTCATGACTTGCTCAGTTCCTTATATGCTTACTAAAATGCTGCCCACTGTCCTCTGGGGGGAGGGAGAAATCTAGTGTAGGAATGACAAATATGGGCTGAGGAGTGAATCGACTTCAGTTCCGAGTGCTGCTTCTTCCACTTGCTGCTTTGAGACACCTGACGAGTTCCTTTAACTGCTGTGACCTTTATTTTTTTGGAGCCTTTGCAAATGAAACACACAGTGCTTAGAACAGTGCCTGGAACAGAGCAGGCCTGGATAAATGATGGTACGCGGTTGTTGTTATGATTATAATTAGCTTCGAAAGAATACAGAGGAGCAAGGTGATCCCCTTTTTAGGGGTCAAAGCATATTCAGATGGACCATTTTTCATAGACATTTTTAGAGCACTATTAGGTTGACAGAAAATTTGCCCAGAGTATAGAGTTTCTATTTGCCTTCTTTCTGTCCCACTCTGCCCCCACTCTAGTTTCCCCCATTAACATTTCGCATTAATGTGGGTGCATTTTTATAATTGATGAGCAAATGTTGACATATTGTTGTTAACTAAAGTCCATAGCTCACATCTGGGATCACTCTTTGTGTTTACAGTTCTACTGGTTTTGACAAACGCGTAAGGTCATATATCCACCTTACGAGGCCATGCAGAGTAGTTTCACTGCCCTAAAAATGCCCTGTGCTCCAGCCATTCATTCCTCCTCCTGTATACCCTCCCTCCAGCAACCACTCAGCCTTTTACTGTCTCTGGGGTTTTTTGTTGTTGTTGTTGTTGTTGTTGTTGTTGTTGTTTGTTTTTCAGAAGGTCATCTAGGTGGACTCCTGCAGCAGCGTTTTCAGAGTGGCTCCCTTCAGTTATCAATGCACATGTCAAGTTCCTCCATGTCCTTCTGTGCTCAATAGTTCCATTGTAGGGATATACCACAGTTGTTTTTTTATTCATTCATTTATTGAAAGACATCTTGGTTGTTTCCACTTTTTGGTGATTCTGAACAAAGCTGCTATAAACATTGATGTGCAGGGTTTTGTGTGGACATAATGTTTCTCTCGTTTGGGTCCCTAAATGTGTGATCACTGTGATGACCTTTTTTTTTTTTTAATATTCAGTTATTTTTCTACTGTAAAATCAAGTTTCTTTGCAAAATACTGAAGACTTTAGTTCCAGAAGATTTCAAGTATTGTAGCTTAAATAGTATTTTAATGGGCAGAAATGCTTTAAAATGAGACAATAGCCACCTCATAAAATAGGACATGTAAACATTTCCTAAAAGGTAGCTGCAAGGTCTTCCTAGGAAATCTCTTCTTTTCTGCCTTTGTCCTCCTGTAGACAGGTGCAAGGAAGCTCACCCCAAGGCCCTGCCTTTGAGGACAGAAGACGCCAGGCAGATGGGCTCAGGTCGGGGAGGAACTTGTAATTCCTTCCTAGATCAGCCCTGTCTGCATTTTTTCCCCTTAACCTCCCAAGCTGCTTCACTGATGACTGCCCTCTCCTGCTTTTCCGGCCACCTGCCCCCAACAGGAGCTGCAGGCCCTCCGGACAAAGGGGCTGTCTGGTCCTAGGGCAACTCTGCCCCTGGTTGGAGCAGGTGGAAGCTGGGCCAGCTGGGGCCCTGGGGGAGGAAGTCAGAGCAATTGACAGGCAGGCAGGCAGGCAGCCCCAGGGGCAGCCAGGGAGATGGAGGCGACCAGCTGGAGGGCTGGCAGCCTGATCGGAAGGTGCAGGAAGGGGGTTCCTAGCAGGGATATAGCAGGAGAGTTAGAGCTCAGATCCCAGAACCGGGGCGTACCACCCTTGGTGTGAACTGGAGCAAATGACTGTCCCTTGAAGTCTCCCACTGTATCAAATGGGAATACAAGGGTCTCTGCCTTAAGGACTGATGAAATCACACTGAGGATGGAACAGAGATGTCTGAGGGTTTAATAGGTCTCCCCACTGTCATCATTCATCATCGTTATAAACACCAGCATGAGCACAGGAGCCATCGAAAGCCAGCCTGTGCACAACTACTTTTTCAGAGATTCTGAGATCTGAGAAATGACCGCAGAGTCATGGAGCCCTAAAGACCCCCTAATTTTTCATTGTAAAGACAGAGGCCTTGACTTGCCTGAGGCACAGAGTGGATTCTGTGCCGTCAGAGGCATGGGCATGTTGCATGCCGCTGTGCTGGCCACCGTGCTAGCAGCTGGAGAGAAAGGGTCACCCTGCCTGTTCTGAGGAGCTCACAGTCTGCCAGGGGGGTGCAGGACAAGGGGTAAACACAAAGGAAGGACCACTGCTGTGCTGGAGATGGGGCTGATAGAATTCAGCCTCTTCTCCACTTGTGTTTAACTCTGAGGTCCCAGGAAGTGTGAAAATACAAAAGCTGATGTTTGTACCCAGAGGTATCAGTGTAGTTAATCACTGTTAGGGTTATCAGAAGCTGATCATAATCCAGATTCAACTCCCTGGCAGGGTTCTCACCCTGTTGCTCAAAATGGCAGGGTGTTGGTATTTGAAGTTGGCATGATATTTTGCCTAGTGAAGAAATAATAGCTAAGACTAACCCTTTAACACAACATATGTTTTCATGACCCTTATCTCTCCGGCTAGTTGCTCACCCCATCCCATAGTGCCTGCCCCCACCTGACCTTAACTTACCTGTGCCACAGCAGCTGATGCTGAAATGGCACCGCTGCATACCTGCTGAGAGAGACAGCCCTTTGCCTTTCTTTGGTGGTTTTTGTGAAATGGAGTCTGGGACCAGAAACAGATCTTTTTAGGAAAACAACCAGCCTTTTGCAAAGTTGCTCTTTCTGTAGGTCTCAGTGGGAGAATGATCAGAGGAAGAAAAGCATCGTAGTAGATGTGAACCTTTGATTCTTTCTCTGGACAAAATACCCTTTGTATTGAAGGCCTCAGATCTCAGGGGTGAGTCTGACAGCAGGTTCAAGTGGGAGATCTGAACCCCTCAAATCAATTAAGCTAAACCACTTTTTCCACTCTCGTTTTTCATGCATTCAGAAAGCCATGTGGATGATAGAAAATGAAAGTTTTTCACTTTCTTAATTGCTAAAGTTCCCCACCCAAAACAGCTTAAGGGAAGGTTAATTACGGTGACATGTTAAAGAAACCCCAACCTTCTCAAATGCCTCCTGGAGAAGCTGATGTGAATTTAATAGGATTTTAATCCACAGAGTCTTTTGAATACTTGAGTCTATTCTCCTGCTCCGCTCTCTCCTGATGACCTCAAATCCTTCTTCAACCCAACATGAAAGAGCATTAATATCTTCCATCGATCAATCTACTAATCCTTTTACCTTTCCCTTTGAGTCTTCTGCATAACATTACATCTAGTGGGGTATAGAAAATTCCTACGTGGAGACAGAATGCAGCTGGAAGAAGCAGACAAAATGTATTGGGGTAGGCAGAGGCCCGGGAGCATCACCTTTTCCAAAATCTATCTGTTTGGTGTTATTTTCTAAGACCAAAATGGACATTGGTTGGATTTTGTTTAAGTTGCAGTGATTATAAGGGTTGTGATGGGGAAACAGAGGGGATGCAGGCTGCCAGGGCAAGACTATTCTCTGTGGAAAGCAGAAGGGTGACCTAGCCATCTAGCCAGTCCCCGGGCACTTATAATTAACAGCAACGTCATTACACTCACTCCTTCCCTCTTAGAGTCCCCCACCCACCTTGTGAGTGTCGCTTTTCTACTTCAATGTTGCTACCCTGAAGAACAGTGCTGAGTAAGGCTGACAATTCAGATCAACGGGGGCTGGGGAGAAGGACAGGATTCCTTAGAGGACCCTGGGAAGCCTCTGGGATTGTGGGCAAAATGGTGCACATGTCTGTGAATGCATATTTTTTAAGAGAGAAGGATTTTCAAAGGGGCCAGGGTTCCAAAAGACTTACGAATCTTTAGGAGGAAGCTGCATAGGCCTGGGGGGATGCCAGATGGTTGGAATTTTTCCCCCATTTCCACCCCTTGTACCTTTCTTTCCTCTCTTCCTGCCTCAGCTCAGCTACTTAGTCTCCACCTACCATTGCTCTTTCCTCAGCTCTAAACCTTCTCCTGTGCATTTCACTTGGCCCACGTGTATCTTTCATAGCTAGACATGCTGTGGCCCTGGGTCTGCAGGAGGCCAAGTATCTGCCCATTTAAGAAAACACACAAACTTGTCTGCCTTTTCCAATCTTTACCCAGATGCTTGCTCAGTGCCTTGAGGTAGCCCTAAGTCCTGGCAGCTGGAGAATTGACTTTTGCTTCCACAGATGGCTGCACCAACACAAGCAGACCCCAGCTGAGAGGATAAGCCCGGTGAGGGGGAAGTGACACCCAGCTAGGAGCTGAAGCAGGACCTCTTAGTGTTGATAGTATACTAGGGGCAACTCGGTTCCTTGGCACAAAAATCCCGAGCAATGCTATTTCTATAGCTCACCCAGTTTGCCAGGTCACAGGGTTCCAGATTCAGAACGATCATAGAATTATAAGCAGACCCTCATTCTATGAAAGACTCCTCATTAGCATGCCAAATCCAGTGTTTCCAAAAATTCTTTCTCATTAGATCATCTCATTTGATCTTTGCAACAGGCAAGTCAGATTGCTAGAGGGCAGAGATAACAGTATTCTCGTTTTCAATATCAGAAAACAAGACAGAGAGGTCAAGTTGAAAGGCAGCGTGGATTGGTGGATTGCGTAGTCTTCATTGTTCGGATTTAATCCCTGAGCAGTAGCTGTTTGGCCAAGTTGCCTGCCTCTCTTTGAGCCTCATTTTTGCCATTTGTCAAGTGAAGATATCTGGGTGCCCAAGTGGTTGTGTGGATTATATGATATAATCTGCATAAAGTGTAGGATCCATGTAAAATGTTGACAGTAACCTTACTCTGGCATCTTTTGTAAGGATATACCATAAATTTTATGGTTGAGCAAGTCCAGAATCCCAAAATTCCTGATCTTTGGTAAAGAAAGACCACTATAAAGTGATATTTGAGTCAATCCAAAAGGTGGTGAAAGTTAGAAGGAATTAGGCTGAAGTACTTTTTCTCTGTGTGACACGCATGCTCCCTCGATGGAAGGAGATAATAAGAGGACATTCAATGAGTGACTACATTTCAAAGTGCCATTCATACCGGATTGAAGGAGCATCCTAGTGGCTCAGAAAGAGCAATGACTGTAGCGTCAAGAGCCTGGGTTTGGATCCCCATTTTGGGCTCCTGCAGTTGAATTTGAATTCCATCCAACCCCCTACCAGCTGGGTGACCTCATTAGGCTCTTTCTCATCTGTGAAATGGAGCTGAGATGTAGCCACTTCCTGTGATTCACAGAGGGGATTATGCAGGATCCTTTATGTGTTAGGGAGTTTGAAGGATCAGGTGGAACTTCAGTTGAATAGGTTTTGGATCTGAAGTATCCTTCAGCCTCAGTAGGGAGAGATCTCCATGTTCTATAACCTTGGCCAACATCAGGCCATTTGTCACCACCAGCTCCATGGCTAATAAATAAGGAGTTAGTGGCAGCCCCTACCCCACAATGGGCCAGCCCTAACTAGCTGCCAAAGAGACAACCGTGTGTGTGGGATTATGTGAGGGGTCCTGTGGATGGTCTCTCATTTCCAAATACCCTTCTACTTCCTGTGCTTAACTTTATCTGCCTGTGTGCTGTATCGGACCCAGCACTGGCCCAGGTGACAGCAGGCTGGCTGTGTGTGCAAGAGCTCTTTCTGTCTCTCATTCTTCTTTCTTCCTTGTTTCCTCCTTCTTTCCTTCCTTCCTCCCTTCCTTCCTTTTTCTCTTCTCTTTTTTCTCCCTTTCTTTCCTGTAATTCTGACAATACCTATTCCCCAAACCAACAGCCCCTGTTTCATCGCATCCTTTCTGACATTTTTGTAGCACGTGGTACCTTTCCCCCCAGGAATTCTCTCTTTGCTTTGCCTTTTATAAATTGTATGGCTTTTAAAATCTTGACTCTCAGGATTTATTTTCTTCTTCTCTTACTACTTCTCAAACACCACAGAGTCAGCCTTGCCACCTTTTCTCTTTCATTCCCATTCATCTCCTAATTCAGTTGATCATCTGTTCATGCCCCCAGTATTGACTGAGCACCCACTCAGTGTCAGCTACTGAGAGGACGCAGCAGGGAGAAAGGCAGGCATGGTACCTGAGCTCACTTGCCCTGCATTCCATGACCATGTGGCATGATCCACAGCAGTGACAGGGAAGGAGGTGTGACTTAGGAGGGGCACCTGGGCCAGTCGTAGGTTAGGACAATGAGGGGAAAGGGAGCCAGTGAGATGCACAACATATGAAGGAGGCTTTAGATGTATTCTGTTGGACCCAATATATGTTGACCCTTCCTCCAGTTGTAAGCAGCAAGAAACCAGATCTCAGTGCCACATGAGCTCTGGGAAGACAGCTCTGAGTATTCAGGGATATGGTGCCTGCCAATAGACTACTTATAAGATATGTGACTTCTTAACAAAGATATTGAGAGGGTAGTTCCAGTTTGGGTTGGTGGATGGAATAAATAGCCCTGCAGGTCACTATTATACTTATTCATAATTTCACTTATATCGATTCACTTGCTCTATTTATTTAACACATCTTCACCCTTTATGCATGAGGTCCCTTTTATTTACCTGGTTCCAGGATTCTCATTTTAGCATGTGAATAGGAAGAACAGATTCTTTGTCCTGGCACAACAGGCCTGACCCCTCTGACCACTGCTCTAAGAGGCAGAGGGTAATAGCTTGGCACCCTCACACAGCCTGTGGCTCAACCATTCTTTTAAGACCTTCTTGAAGGCAAACCTGCTCCAGATAGAATGTAGAAACTCCTTAAAAGAAAAATATGGTCCTCAAGCCTTCATGCTGTGGGATGTGGGCAAGTCATCCCATCTCCCTTTGCAGGAGCTGTTGGGATCAGCACAGGGACTGCTCCTCTGTGGGGCCAGTGGCGATTGCCTTGCAGGAGACATCTGGGAGCCAGGGAGGATGGGGTGAAATACCCTTCTATTTTGGACCTAAGAAATGAGGATTTATTGCTGTCCCTGAAACAGGCTTGTTGACTAAACCCTGGGGCTGGTGAACGTCTGGTGGAGGGAGGGGGTGAGGTTGGACTCAGCCTGCACCTTGAACTGCTGTAAATTTAATGTGCCTGCTCTGACCCACTGACCAGGAAGTAGGCTCCAGCCAGGCTCGCGAGGGTCTTTTGCTTAGTAGCTGCCCCTGGCAGTCCTGGCTGAGCAGTTGACCCCGACTTAATGGGACCACGACGTGGGTGTCCAGGGCCAGCTCTTCAGTGGGCTGCGTTCTTTGGAGCCAAATCAATATTTATTAATGATCTGACCCCCCGGGGTGCCTCAGCTCCACAGAAGGCCTCTGTTGCACCAGCCCGCCCATGTCATTCATTAACCACCAAGGCCAGAAGCCCGGGAGGCCGTGGAGGGGCTCGCAGAGGCCAGCCCACCAGCCGAGGTATTTGGTAAGGTCATTAATGAGCTAATCTGATTTTACTTTTTAAAATGGAGGCCTGGGTCACTGGGGTCAGTCTCTATCCCCAGTGTTGTGAGAGAGACCCAAGTGGGGGGAGGGACCTGCAACCTTCACTGAAGAAGGGTTAGGATGTATGAAGGAGACTTCGGGTTCAAACGTTTCTACCCCCGAATCCAGGGAAGCTTGGGATGGAAAGGTGCTGTCCAAGGCATCTTCTCCCAAGCAGCTTTCAAGTCTTACTTAGTTTGCCGCCTCCTTTCCCTCTCAAGGTGGGAGACTAGGAATCTAGGATAAAGGAGCCCATACCCTCCGTTTAGTCCAAACCAGCCTAGCGTCTCAGAGCCATCCACAGGCCACAATTTCTAGTTTCAGGTCAGCCAGCTCAGTGGTCTTGAGCAAGCCACTTCCTCTCTGGGAATCTCAGTTTGTTCCTCAGTGAATTGAAGTGACACCATCTGCCTCCTAGGATTGCGCTGAGAATTTAAAAGAGGAAAAGACAACACGAGTAATGCACTTAACCGAGCAAGCTCTCAAAAACATATCTCAACTTCAGAGGACGAAAGTAGCTATAATACTTCCGTATTATAGATGGAAAAAGTTGGAAGAAGTGATGTGAACTGTGGCTCAGCCTCTAGGGCCCTTTGGGACTACATTTTCATAGCTAGACAAGCATCTCTGGCTTGCTCTGGGGCGCACGTGCAAATGGCTGATGTCGCAGATGGACCTGCCACGGGCCAGTTGCTGTTCCCCCCACATGAGCAGTCAGGGCAGGACCTCACCCACTTCACAGCTGCAAAGCTGGAGACTCAGGGACCAAACAGTCGGCTCAGGCTCTCATCGTTTTGGGGTAGGTGAGATGAAACTTGCACTCAGAGCCTTTTCACAGCCTATGTGGGTCATGATGAAAGTTTTGAGACTGACTGTGTTATGGTCCATTATTTCATTTCCAAGAAACACCGTCAACAGCGTCCTTTCTGATTCACCCGCAGAAGTTTCCACTTGCTCGGCTTATGGGTGTCGCTGGAGGGCTTCATTTGTTTCCATCTGAGAGGATTTTATGCTTCTTGAATTTTTTAGATCTCAAGACTTTTGTAATAACCCACGTATAGTGTCAGCGTTCATGTCAAGGCTGGAGACTGAGTTTAGCTGAGGATCCTCTGGCCTCCCTGCCTTTTGCTCCTGGTGTCCTCACACTGCTTGTGTCACAAGGCTGCACAGCTAGGACTGGCCAGAGAACGCTGTGAGCCGCAGTGTAACTTCATCCCTCCTCCCCAACCCCCCGAACGTTCCTGTCCTGGGTCTCAGTTCCTCAAGCTTATCCCCGACGGCCAGTGGACTCCTTCTCTTACCTGTTAGGCCTGACCTGGGTCCTCCTTCCTTCCCGCATGGCACACAGGCTATGCCCAAGGCCTTCACCTCCAGAGAGGTCTGGGGAGAAGGGACCGGGCACTGCTCAGAGGACATGAGTGGTCCTCTCCCCCTCTGCCACTCGGCCTTCTCTGATGGTAACAATGGTTAATGACTTACGAAGCGCCTGCCACGTACCAAACACTGCTGGAAGCATGCTTTTCACGCGTCAGTTCATTTTAGTCCTCAAACCAACCCTCTGCAGGAGGTACTATCATTGTAGCTGCTTTGAAGATAGGAAACTGGGGAACAAAAAGGTTAAATAACAAGCACAAAGTCCCAAAGTTACAATGTAACTTCCAGAGTGTCCCCAGCTCTGCCACTGCCCCAGCCTAGCTGTGCTGTGAGCCTTTTGCGGGTGATAATGTGTCCCCAGAGCTCTCAGAGGCCCGTGCACTCAGATGAGCACCCCACAGGCCCTGCAACGAGGTCCTGAGCTCCAAGGTCTGGGGCATGGTGGGCTGCTTTGGCCTGGTCTCCCCTTCATCAAGACTTGAATCTTTTGAGTCTGCAACTTCCTCAAGTTCTCTGATTTGAGGGCTTTTAGTTCACCAAGAGGACTGAACTAAACCTGGTGGCCCAATTGGTGTTTTTTTCCTTTGGGGGGTGGGGAAGCTCACCCAGAGCCAGAAAAACACTGGGTCTGCTGCCCTCTGGTGTTGGGTCACGCACTGGGCAGCCGGCAACCTGAGGAGGGGTAGGCTGGCTTCCTAGTAGAAAGGAGAAAAGGAGAGGAGGCCATAGACCAGGAGCTGAACAAAGGTGGAGACTGAACTTGTGGGAAAAAAACGAGGTTGACACATTGATTGAAGCAGAACTGTCTTTCCATGAGTCCCCTGGCCCAGCCTCAGCCCATGTGGGATTTCACAGGTCTTCGGATTATGAACCCTGAAAAGGGCTGTGGCAACACGTGGATCCCACACCCATATGTGACAGAGAGGAAACTGAGCCCCAAGACCAAAAGCCTGTTGCTATTAAAGCTGGAAAGACAGACATCTGCCTCCATCTCTGTTCTTCCCTCCTCCTTATCACCGTCATTAACGTCTTCATCGTCCTGGTGGTTAACACTGACGAAGCACTTACAGAAGGCCAATCACTCTGCCAAGATGTGTCCCATGCACTATAGCATTTAATTCACCCAATAATATGGAAAGATCAGTTTAATCTGTTTTGTAGAGGATGAAACTAAGGCTCTGAGAAATAAAATACATGCCTGGTTACACAACAAAATAAGGGGTAGGCTTCTAGCCTTGCTGAAAAACTTTCTACTCGTCCTTTGAGCTACAGTGAGCTTAGAGCAGGGTGAAAAAAAATTTATACACACACACACACACACACATATATATATATATATATGCTAATTATATATAGATACACAAATGTGTGTGTATTGTATATCCTGTGGCTTACACCTGAACAATAACAGACTTGCTATGTGCCAGCACTGTTCTCTGCAAACAACACATATTAAGACATTTAACCTCACGTTCTTATAAAGTGGTATTTTATAGTCACCATTTCACAGAGAGGAAGACTGAAGCACAAAGAGGTTTAATAATGTTGCCTGGGTCCCATAGAGAGTGAGGGCAGGATTCAAGCCCAGGCTGTCTGGTCCTGTTGTCTCAGCTCATTACTAGACTGACCTTCCCTGGGGCGAACAGGGAGCCAGCTCTGGACCGGGGACAGACGCTCACTATCCCAGACCCCCACACCTCACGGAGCTATGGCAAGGCAGTCAGATCACCAGGATCTTCACCCTGGGACTGGAGGCATAGACTGTCACAGAAGAGAGCAGCTCTTGACTGACAGCAAAACGACAGAAGAGCAGAGAAAAGGGAACCTATATACACTTGTGGTGGGAGTGCACATTGACGTGGCCATGAGGGAAAATAGCGTGGATGTTCCTCACAAACTTGAAAATAGAACTACCATAGTCTAGCAGTTCCACATCTGGGCCTATGTCCAAAGGGCATAAAATCAGTATTTCAAAGAGTCTTCTGGACTCCTATGTTTACCACACCATTATTCATAGTAGCCAAGGTATGAAAACAACCTAAGTGTCAACCAGCAGATGAACCAATAAAGAAAAGGTGGTACACACACAGAGACAGAGGAATATTATTTAGCCACAAAAGAAGGAAATCCTGCCATTTGCTACAACATGGGTGAACTTTGAGGGCCTTATGCAAAGAGAAATAAACCAACTAGACACAGAAAGACAAATACTGTATAAACTGACCTTATACAAGGAATCAAACAAAATTGAATTCATAGAAGCACAGCATAGAATGGTGGCTGCCAGTGTCAGGGGATGAAGAAATGGGGAAATGCTGGTCACAGGATGCAAAGTTTTAATTATATGATGAATAACTTCCGGGAATCTAATCTGCAGCATGGTGACTAAAGTCAATATTTTATTGTGTAGCTGACATTTGCTGAGCAATCATAAGTGCCCTCATCCTCCCTCCCTCCACACACGTGACAAATGGTAATTATATGACGTGATGGATGTGGTCATTGGTGTGATTGTGGTAATTATTTCACAATGTAGCATATATCAAATAATTACATTGTATGTCTAGAATATGTATAATATTTATTTGTCAATTATGCCCCATTAAAATTCAAAAAATCCTCAAAAATAAATTTGAAAAGGAAGCATCCTCTCCACTATCCCTCTCTCTCTCTCTCTTTTTTTGCAGTTTTTGGCCGGGGCAGGGTTTGAACCCACCTCCAGTATATGGGCGGAGCCACAGGCACCACCCTCCACCATCCCTCTTTACCCTGCTTTTTTCTGTGTCAACTTCCTGGCCTAGTTTCATATTTAAATGTATTCATTGCTTATTTTATGTCTTCCGCAGTAGAATAGAAGCACCACAGGCACCAGAGGGACTGAGACTCTCTCATATGCCCCCCTCAATATCCAGGGCCTGGTAGACAGCAGGTGCTCAGTACGTATTTGTGGATTCTCTCTTGGTGAGTCTAGGGGTCCCCGAAGTAGGAAGGGGGAATAGCAAGAAAGGGTTGGCTTGCCTTGATTCTGGGGCCGCTGTAACTGCCATAATTATGGATGATTCCAAGGCAAAGGGGAGATGATGATTGAACAGAGAAGAGACGTCTTGAGGAGAGGGAATGGGGTTATCAATGGTCCTGAGCACAGAGGGAAGGGACTGGCCCATTGTTCAGGTGGGTGACAATCACTGAAGCCACGTGGTGGCAAAATTCTGGAGAAAAAGGAAAGGCTTTGTGGGAGGGCCTGAGCCCTGGCTGACTACAGTTGGAGAGTTCCTTCCCAGGCTTTTCTAAACCTGGGTGGGAAACAACCCTCATTTCTGGTACTGAAAGTAGAGGTTTATTGTGCAAAGCAAATAATGGACTCAAGGTGAAAAGAAAGTTTGTGTGGGGTGGGGGGTGGGGTGGGGGGAGGGAGGATGGTTTAGGTACAAAGTGGAAAGCCAAGTTCTATGCCAGGTGATGAGCACTGTGCCAAGTCATCCGGAGCTCGAAAGTCTCAGAAGTCAGAACTAAGGAGGTCTGTCAGCGTCCTCATCTGTGAAACAGGGATGATTGTAAAACACAGTTCAGGGATGAACATCTATAGAAGACTGAAACTGGACCCACACTTTTTTAAAAAATTATTTTTAATATAAATGGAGTCTCCCTAGGTTACACATACTAGCCTCTATCTCCTGGCCTCAAATGATTCTCCTATCTCAGCTTCCTAAAATGCTGGCATTACAGGCATGAACCACCAAGCCCGATTGCCTGAGCTCAGGAGTTTGAGAACAGCCTGAGCCAGAGAAAGACCTTGTTTCTAAAAAACAAACAGACAAACAACCCCTAATAGCTGGTGTTTTGGCGGGTGCCTATAGTCCCAGCTACTTGGGAGGCTGAGGCAAGAGAATCACGTAAACCCAAGAGTTTGAGGTTGCTGTGAGCTGTGACGCCATGGTACTCTACCAAAGGCAACAAAGTGAGACTCTGTCTCAAAATAAATAAATAAATAATAAAATGTGTCCTAATAGATTAGTGCATGTGGAGTTTTGGAGCTGTGATTAGCATATTGCATATGCTATTTAGTTATGCAGTTTTAGTATGTACCCTGAGAAACATATCCTGTTTTATCTTGAAGTAATTCCTTTACTTTTATTATAAATGAAGTATCTTTTATAATATAATCATCTATCATAGTGATATAATTTGTAAAATAAGTGCCTACAAAGACATTCAGTGCCACATTAATCTGTCTTTATGCTTAGAACTTATCATTCTGGTCAAATCAATATTGTCTGTTTATTTTCTATTGTTCAACAATCTTCCTTTTTTTAAGTATATTGTAAAGAAATCATCTGATTAGGTAAGACCCACTGATGAAAATTTACCTTCTGATTAAATTAAAATCAACACTCGCATTTGTGATATGACATAATGCAATCACAGGTTTTTCCTGCTCAATGTCCATATACCCTACAACACACAACAAGGGATGATGATCTTGGGGGTCATATCAGAATTGTGATGTGAAGTTCAAACTATTATTTATTTACTACTAGTCTTCTGTGTAATATATTAGTAGCCTACGTTCCTCTTATTTTATTGATACTAATCTTAATATGTGGCCAACATCTTTTACAGATTATTACTAGGAATAGTGATTTTTGATGTTGTCAGATTAAAAGTGTGGTGTCTCTCTCTTCTTTTAGGGTCACTAGTCTTCTATTGGGTTCCATTCTTAGGATTTCACTTAATTGAGGGGGCTTATTTCCAAGTACAGACACTGTGGGGTTGGGCTTTAGCATATGAATTTTGGAAATATAATTCGTACACACTTCTGAATTTCACATGAAGAAGAAATTATAAACCACATGTACATGCTAGTTATGTATATGTACCATAAGAAGTCACATATGGATAGATTTTTTTTTCAGATGTCAGCCAGGATTGCCTATTAAAATGGCTGAAACTCTAGAATCTAAACAACCATCACTAGATTTCTGATAATTTTGGAATATCTATCTCATGAATCTTTCTTGCTTTGACTTATTATTTGTATGGATTTCTTACTTTCTGAGGTGTACATTGTGTTTTAATATTTTATATTGTCAACAATATAAAAACTCATCTCAAGAGTTTTATTTTCATAAATCATGGTTCAATTAATTTTCATAAGCTTGGGTTTTGCTTAGTATTTTATTAAATTATAAATAGACAATCATGGTTTCATATTGTTAAATAAGATATTTAAAGCAAATAATTAATTTATCAAAATGATGGATACCCAGTTGGTATTAATAAATTAAGTAAATTTATGTATAGTAACATTAGACAATTGAAATACAAAATTTTGAAACAGCATTATTTAAAGCCTAAGAAGAATAGAAGAGTACATTCAAAAGAGAATTTCTACTACTTATACAATGAAGAGTGTCAATATTGATGTAAAATTTAAAAAAGTCCTAAATATTTAAAAAAAATACAATAGTCATAGGATATATTGTTAAAGTATCGGTTTTTCTTTATTAATATATGCAGTGAGAAAAATCCCAGTTAAAAAAATCGAATAATATTTTCTATTTTGGTAAGGATTGAGACATTGATTCTGAAATTTAGTTTGAAATGTGAAGGACCTGCAATAGGTAATACATTTTTTGAGGAAGAATAAAATTGGAGGACAGATACTCAGATTTCAAGAATTACTTTAGGTAAGTATCTTACTGGGTGGATATAGCACTTCTTATTTGTCTGCCAGTTGATGGACACTGAGGCTGTTTTATGGGGAGTCTTATGAATAATAATGCAGTGGAGATTCATGTACAAGTGTCTGTATAGACATACATTGTAATTTCTTTTAGGTAAGTAACTAGGAGTAAAATTTCTGTATGTGTATGTTTGACTTTTTAAGAAGCTACTCAGCACTACAGAGGAAGGACAAACTGATGCCACGGTGCAAACTGATACCATAGGGATGAATCTCTGAAGCAGCATGTTAAGTAAAAGAGCGAGACTGTGTGATGGCACTCACAGAAAAGGCCGTAAAAGCCAAACCAGAACATTAGAAAGCAGATCAGCAGTTACCTGGGAGAGAGGTAATTCTCTGCAGGTAATTCACTGCAATAGGACACAGGAAAAATCTTCTGGGACCTGAATATGCTTTAATCCTTGACTGTGATGATACTTGCACACCTGTGCACATTTACTGAATCTCATCAATCTGTACACTTATTGTATGCATATTATACCACAATAGAGCTATTAAAAATAGGAATCTCAAATTTAAAAAAGTAAAATGAAATAAAACACACACAAAAAAGAATTACATAAAAAAGCTCCAGTTATTAACATCCTATAGTATTTGTTAACAGCGTAGACAATCCCAAACAGACCCATACATGTATTTGGTCACTTGATTTGATTAAAGGTGTCAGTACAATTAAACTATGAAAATGATATTGAAATAATAAATCAGCAAAAGATACTGAGTCAGGCAATTTGATCTCCATTATGGAAAGATTGGAACTGACACCTATTTTACATCATTCAATGAAACTGACACAACTTAGTTCAGGAAAGAGGAAGGAGTCTGGAAGGACAAAAACAAAGGATTCTACTGCCTTAGGGAATACATGCAGAGTAAATTGCAGAACTAGCTTAGAGAATTTTGGCAGAATCTAAGAGGGAATATAGGAGCTTGAATTCTAAAAGTCCGC
>CAUYPK010023186.1:0-15551 GCA_963574355.1 Loris lydekkerianus
TGAGTACATTGAATACTTTTTCTTCCATTCCAGAGATAATTTGTTAAGAAGAATATGTTCCAGCTTCATCCAAGTAAACACGAAAGAGGTAAAGTCTCCATCTTTCTTTAAGGATGCATAATATTCCATGGTGTACATATACCACAATTTATTAATCCATTCATGGGTCGATGAGCACTTGGGCTTCCACCATGACTTAACAATTATAAATTGGGCTGCAATAAAAATTCTTGTACAAATATCTTTTTTATGGTGTGATTTTTGGTCTTCTGGATATGTACCTAGTAAAGGAATTACAGGATTGAATGGTGGGTCTACCTTTAGATCTCTAAGTGTTCTCCAAACATCTTTCCAAAAGGAACATATTAGTTTGCATGCCCACCAGCAGTATAGAAGTGTTCCCTTTTCTCCACATCCACGCCAACATCTCTGGTTTGGGGATTTTGTGATGTAGCCTAATCTTACTGGAGTTAGATGATATTTCAAAGTAGTTTTGATTTGCATTTCTCTTATGGTTAAGAATGAAAAGCATTTATTTTTTCATGTCTGTAGGCCGTGCGCCTGTCTTCTTCAGAGAAGTTTTTCTTTAAGTCCCTTACCCACCCTGAGATGGGATCACTTGTTCTATTCTGGCTTATATGTTTGAGTTCTCTGTGGATTCTGGTTATTAAACCTTTGTTGGAGACATAACCTGAAAATATCTTCTCCCATTCTGAGGGCTGTCTTCTTGCTTTACTTACTATGTTCTTACCTGTGCAGAAACTTTTTAGTTTGATCAGGTCCCAGTAGTGTATTTTTAAAGCTGCTTCAGTTGCTCTGGGTGTCCTCCGCATAAAATATTCTCCCAGGCTGATTTCTTCAAGAGTTTCCCAGCACTTTTTTCTAGAATTTTATAGTTTCATGTCTTAAGTTTAAATCTTTAATACAGTGAGAGTCTATCTTCGTTAATGGTGAAAGGTGTGGGTCCAGTTTCAGTCTTCTACAGGTTGCCAGCCAGTTTGCCCAGCACCGTTTGTTGAATAGGGGATCTTTTCCCCACTGAATGTTATTAATTGGCTTGTCAAAGATCAAATAACCATAAATAGCTGGGTTCATTTCTTGGTTCTCTATTCTGTTCCATACATCTACCTCTTTGTTTTTGTGCCAGTACCATGTTGTTTTGGTCACTATCGATTTATAGTATAATCTGAGGTCTGGTAGTGTAATTCCTCCTGCTTTATTTTTATTTCTGAGGAATGTCCTGGCTATTCGAGGTTTTTTCTGATTCCATATAAAACGAACTATTATTTTTTCAAGATCTTTAAAGTATGACAGTGGAGCTTTAATAGGGATTGCATAGCTTTCACATGAAGGCTATAACCCAACTATAGCACAAGACTATGGGGAAAGGGCCAAGGAAAGGGAAGGGAGGCGGGAGGTTTTGGTGGAGGGAGGGTAACAGGTGGGGCCACATCTATGGTGCATCTTAGAATGGATACAGGTGATTGCACTAATGTACACAGCTATGATTTAACAATAAAAATAAATAAATTAAAAAATAAAAAATAAAATAAAATTATATATTGCTTTGGGTAGTTTGGACATTTTGACAATGTTGATTCTTCCCAGCCATGAGCATAGTATGTTTTTTCATTTGTTAACATTTTCAGCTATCTCTTTTCTTAGAGTTTCATAGTTCTCTTTGTAGAGATCTTTCACGTGCTTTGTTAGGTAAACTCCCAAATATTTCATCTTGTTTGGCACTACTGTGAACAGAATAGACTCTTAGACTGTTTTTCATCTTGACTATTGTTGGTATATATATACATATATATAGGCTACAGAGTTATGAGTGTTGATTTTGTAACCTGAGACACTGCTGTATTTCTTGATCACTTCTATGAGTTTTGTAGTAGAATCCCTGGTGTTTTCTGGATATACAATCATATCATCTGTGATGAGTGAAAATTTGATCTCTTCCAACCCTGTATAAATACCCTCGATTGCCTTTTCTTCCCTAATTGCGATGGCCAAAACTTCCATTATAATGTTAAAGAGCAGTAGAAACAATGGGCAACCTTGCCTGGTTCCTGAACTGAGTGGTAAATGATTTCAATTTCACTCCATTCAATACGATATTGGCTGTGGGTTTCCTGTACATGGCCTCTGTCAGTTTAAGAAATGTCCCTTCTATACCAATTTTCTTAAGTGTTCTGATCATGAAGGGATGCTGTATATTATCAAAAGCTTTTTCTGCATCGATTGAGAGAATCATATGGTCTTTGTTTTTTAATTTGTTTATGTGATGAATTATATATATAGATTTATATATATTGAACCAGGCTTGAGACCCTGGGATAAAACCCACTTGGTCATGGTGTGTAATTTGTTTGATGTGTTGCTGGATTCTGTTTGTTAGGATCTTGTTGAATATTTTTGCATAAATATTCATTAGTGATATTGGTATATAGTTTTCTTTTCTTGTTGGGTCTTTTCCTGGTTTGAGGATTTAAGTGATGTTTGCTTCATAGAATGTGTTAGGTAGTATTCCTTCTTTTTTCTATATTTTGGAAAAGGTTGGGTCATGTAGGTACTAGTTCCTCTTTAAAGATTTGGTAGAATTCTGACATGAACCCATCTGGTCCTAGGCTTTTCTTTTTAGGGAGATTTTGTATAGTTCAGAACTATACATATATTTTAGAACTTGACATAGACCTGTTCAACATTTCTACTTGATTCTGGCTAAGTCTTGGAAGGTGGCATGCTTCCAAGTATTGGTCAATTTCCTTCAGATTTTTATATTTCTGAGAATAAAGTTTCTTATAATTTTCATTAAGGATTTTTTGAATTTCTGAGGGGTCTGTTGTTACTTCATCTTCACCATTTCTGGTTGATGAAGTTAGAGATTTTACTCTTTTTTTCCTGGTTAGGTTCGCCAAAGTTTTATCTATTTTATTGACCTTTTCAAAAAAACAACTTTTTGATTTATTAATCTGTTGTATAAACCTTTTATTTTCAATTTCATTTAATACTGGTCTAATTCTGGTCATTTCTTTTCATCTGCTGGATTTGGGATTGGAATATTGTTCCTTTTCCAATTGCTTGAGATGTCCCATTAAGTTGTTAACTTCCTCTCTTTTCGTTCTCTTGAGGAATGCTTGCAGTGTTATAAATTTCCCTCTTAGGACTGCATTTGTGGTATTCCAGAGGTTCTGATAATTTCTGTCTTCTTTGTTGGTTCCAAAAATTTGGCAATTTCCTTCTTAATCTCATCTCTGACCCAGCTATCATTCAACATAAGGTTAACTTCCGTGTTTTTGTATGAGTATGCAGATTCCTGTTGTTACTGAGTTCAACTTTTCCATGGTGGTCCAAGAAGATGCAAGGAATAATTTCTATTCCTTTAAATTTACGGAGGTTAGGCTTGTGACCTAAGATGTGATTGATTTTGGAGTATGTTCCATGGGCTGATGAGAAGTATATGTATTCGGTTTTCTTGGGATGAAATGTTCTGTATATGTGTGCTAATTCCAAATGTTGGATGGTTAGGTTTAAATCTAAAATCTCTTTGTTTAGTTTCTTATTGGAGGATCTATCCAACACTGCCAAAGTAGTGTTGAAATTTCTGACTATTATAGAGCTGGAGGAAGTCAAGTTGCTCATGTCTGTTAGAGTTTCATAAATTGAGGTACATTCTGGTTGGGTACATAAATATTAATAATTTAAAGCTCATCATATTGAGTATTACCCTTAACAAATATGAAGTGACCATCCTTATCTTTCCTTAATTTTGTTGGTTTAAAACCTATTGTATCTGCCAATAAAATTGCAAAATCTGCTTTTTTTCTGCTTTCCATTTGCCTGGAATATAGATGACCATCCCTTCACCCTGAGTCTATATTTATCTTTTAAGGTAAGGTGAGATTCTTGTATGTATCATATATCTGGCCTGAGTTTTTTTATCCAGTCAACCAGCCAGCCTGTGCCTCTTTAGAGGACAATTTAAGACATTCACATTAAGTGAGAATATTGATAAGCCTGGTAGAATTTTGGGTATCGAGTTTTTTGAAAGTCCAGTGGACATTTTTAATTCTTTTGCCACTTTGGAAGTTGGAATTTGATCAAAATTTTATAAGTGACTTTACTTTTGTGGTGGAGGATTGCCCTGGTCATTATGGAGGATAGGTCTGAGAATATTCTGGAGAGCTGGCTTAGTTATGGCAAATTTCTTCAACATCTGAATGTCATAAAAGTATTTAATTTCTCCATCATAAATGAAACTCAGTTTAGCTGAATGTAGGATCCTGGGTTGAAAGTTATTTTGTTTAGGAGATTAAAAGTCGATGACCACCCTCTTCTAGCTTGAAAGGTTTCAGCAAAGACTGACAGTCATTCTAATATTCTTCCCCTGTAGGTTATGGTTTTCTAACATCTGGCTGCTCTCGGAAGTTTCTCCTTCATATGATGAACCTGGGGATATCTTATTCAGGTCGAGTCATGCTGGGTTTCTCAAACTGTCTGCTATGTGAATTTCAGAATCTCTTGTCACGTCTGGAAATCTCTCTTTCGTAATCTCATGAAGAAGAGCCTCCGTGCCTTGCGAAGCCACTTCATTGCCTTCAGGGATTCCTGTAAGGCAAATATTAGTTTTCTTCGAATTATCCTAGAGCTCTCTGATGGAATGATCCATTTTTGCTCTCCATTTCTCTTCCTCTTTGAGAGTTTTGGTGTGTTCAAAAGCTTTGTCTTCAATGTTAGAAATCCATTCTTCTGCTTGGTCCATTCTGTTACTGAGGGATTCTAATGTATTTCTAAGATCTTTGAGTGCTACAAATTCTTGTCTCAATGTGTCAAAATCTTTGGTGATTTTGTCTTTGAATTCATTGAATTCTTGAGACAACTTTTGAAATACTCTTGGTATTTCTAATTCCAACTTTGCCTCTAGTCTATTAATCTTATTTTTGATCCAAATTCTGAATTCGATTTCTGACATCTTGGCCATCTGTTTATGAATGGGACTTTCAGTTGTATCTGCCATATCCTTCCTTGTGGGGGTTGATCTACTTTGGTTATTCATGTTACCAGAGTTTTTCTGCCAATGTTTATTTTACACTGTTTGGCTAGATGAGCAGATAAGGAGAAGTTGGGTTGGAGGCTCCAGGAGTAGTGATTAACCAGCCCTTTGCCCAAAAGCTGAGACTGGTGTCTGTACCTTTTTCCCTAGAGCTTTGCCAAGGACCCATACAGTGCTATAGCCTGAGAAACTGGGGACCTACTTGGTGTGGTGGGGCTAAGTGGCTTTGTCTTGTTTTTAGGTGGTCTCTGTCCTACACTAGTGAATCACTTACTCTGGGTTGAAGTCTCAGCTGTGGAGAAATACCAGCAATTAAATCACCCTGCCCCATCCCCCACATGCACACACAGGCAACAATTGTAAAAGGAAGGTCAAACCTTCACACAACCACACACCCAGGGTACCATTTTGGATAATCCTCGAGTGCTTGGCCCAGTTCAGGAGGTCCAAATCAATTGTCCCAGTCAGCACCGGTATCAGGTGGGGGAGTTCAAAAGGTCTCCGGCAACTATACAGCAGGGTCTGCTGGCAGTTGAAGTATGACTTGCTCCAGTGCTCTGTGAGGTCAGAGGGACCCACCCAGCAAATAAAGTAGTCTGAGAAGGTTGATGCTGCCTTCCCCACCTTGCTTCTCTGTTACACCCAGTCACTGGTAACCCTGAAGAGCTGTTACCCAGTTTCCTCCAATGAACAGGTGCTCCAGGGGTTTGCATCTGCCTGAGTCACAGGGAGATATATGTCTCCTCAGTCAGGCTGCCACTCTCTGCCACTATCTGTCAGGGAAGGTCTGGCGTGACAACCTAGGGTGCTTAATGGAGGCTGGGACGGTTCACTCAGTTCCAACCCCTGCTCCCCCCAATTAATGTTGCTGACAGAACAGAACAACTTCACAGAATTTGTTTCTGTCTTGGCTATATTCCCCTGTGGATCAGATGATGTTTGAGTTCACAGAAATTGCCACTCAGTCCCAGTCTGTGCCTCTGCCTGGTCTTGGCTTCAGTTTGTGTTGGGGCAGGCATGGTTATAGCTCACACTCAGCTGTCATTTCCAGCCTCTGCATGCCCACCTTTGTCTCAGCTATTATCCCCTGAGGGCCAGACTCATCTTAGGCTCAGTAAGCACTCTTCTGGGTCAGCCACAGCCTGATAGTCGGCTGACTCTGTGGGCGTATTCTAGTCCCCACACTCTCCCCAGGCCGGTACCACCTCAGGCATATCCTTTACTCACTGGGCCTGCATTTCTGTCTCAGATATGTTCCACCAGTGGCTATCACTGGAGAAGATGCCCGGCTTCCTCTGGATGGCCAGAGAGACAGGGAGTGTCTGTCCAGAATATCCAGGGGTGTGGGCCCTATTGTTCCCACCACTGTGGCTGCTGCTCTGTGCCACTCCTGTATGGTTCCCTCTTGGTTGAATGTCTTCTCCTTACA
Organism: Loris lydekkerianus; assembly: GCA_963574355.1. Taxonomy (NCBI): domain Eukaryota; kingdom Metazoa; phylum Chordata; class Mammalia; order Primates; family Lorisidae; genus Loris; species Loris lydekkerianus. The sequence goes on from CAUYPK010023186.1 coordinate 6,483, forward strand.
CACATGCTACAGAATCAGCATAGACCAGCAACAGGTCTTGTCCTGTCCACACCTCTTGAGAAAATGGCCAAGAATCTGGACTCCATGTGGTTCTGACTTCCAGTGGAGGGGAGTGCTGGGAGTTCAGAATTGTAGGTAGAGAATATATACAGTTTTATACAGTTTTATAGTTTTGTGCCTGGCAGGAGAGGGCCATGGCACCCTAGTAGGGGAAGGAGGTCTGGTTTTTAGAGAGCCTCTCCTGTAGAATAAACTGGGAGGACATTTGAACTCTGTTTGCTTGTTTGTATGGAGAATACTGCTAGCCATTCTCATGGGGGAGGGGATTCCTGTCCACTTGGCAATGGATTTTGTACCTTTTGTTTGTGTCCTTGGGGTCGCACCTTGCCTCAGCAAGGTTGATGTGCATTCTTCAACCTTTTCTCTTGACTCAGCTCCAAACCATCAGCTTACTTGCTAAACTTCTGTCCTTTAACTCTCTGTCTGGACAGGAGCCTCTGTGGAGAGCTGGCTCCAGTTGGCTATCTTGCCTCTGCCCCAATCAAAGAGTTTTATATGTGAGTACGTGTGCATTTACATACAACACATGCATTTGCTTTGTTAGAATTAAAGGGTTTCAGACAGTACCTGTTGCTCAAAGAAGTAGGGCGCCGGCCCCATTTGCCAGAGTTGGAGTGGTGGGTTCAAACCCAGCCCCGGCCAAAAACTCAAAAAAAAAAAAGGATTTCATATTTTTATTTTCATTGTTAACTGAGGCATAATTGACATACATCAATTACACATATTTAAAATTGAAATGTTGTAAGTTTTGACAGATCTGTACACATGAAGAACTATCACCAGAATTGATATAGTGAACATATTTATCACCCCCAATAGGCTTCTCCTACTTCTTTCTGGTCACTCCCGCCAACCTCATCTCAGCCTTCGTAGGGAATCACTATTAGGTTTACTGTCACTATAGACTAATTTGCATTTTGTAGACTTATGAAAATATAATCATGTTGTATGTAGTCATTCTTATCTGGCTTCTTCTAAGTTGAATAAATTTAGATTTATTCATACTATTGTTTGTGTCAGTAGCTCATTATCACTCAGTAGGATTCCATCGTATAAATATACCACTATTGTTCACCTGCTGATGATCATGTGGATTTCCAGATTTTTCCTCTTACAATAAAACTGATATGAACATTTATGTGTAAATCTTTGTATGGATATATGCTGTATTTTCCCTTGTGTAAATACCTATAATAGAATGGCTAAACAACATGGTAGTTGTTTTATATTTTTTAATGCTTTTCAAAAAGCTGCCAAACTGTTGCAGAAAATGATTTCACCATCTTCTAATCTCATCAACGGTGTGAGAGTTACAGATCTTCAACGTTCTCAGAGATTTGTTTGGTCAATTTTTAATTTTTGCCTTTTAATAGTTACATAGTAATATCTCATTGTGATTTTAATTTGTATTCTCCAGTGACTAATGATATTGACCATACTTTCATGTGTATATTTCATCCATATATCTTCTTTCAAAAAATATCTCTTCAAATCTTTTGCTTTCTTTTTTTGGTTGATTTTGGTTGCATTTCTAGAGTTATTTATATTTTTAACATCTTCTGAATATAAATCACTTATGAATTTTTTTCTCCAAGTTTGTGGCTTATTTTTTCATTCTATTAACTATATCCTCTGAAGGACTAATGATTTTAATTTTGATCAATTCAAACTTATCAATTTCTTTTATAAATTATTTTGATATCATTCACAATGCAAAGTCATATATATTTTCTTTTATATTTTTCTTCTGAAGTTTGATTCTTCTATATTTTACATGTAATTCTAAGATCCATTTGCATTAATTTTTGTATATGGTGTGATGTATAGATATAAGTTCATTGTATGGGAAGGTATGGAGGATACTGGTTAATATCCAGTCAATTTAATATGATCAAACTGTTGTTAACATAAGCTCTACATTTGAAAATTAACAGGTTTCAGACCTGTGTCTTTGATAAGACAGACACTGTATCTGGTCAGGAGGGGAATAGTCTGAAACTTAGAATGAAGTATCTTCCTAGAGCTGGTATTTCATGTTTCTGGACTATCTAGCCTTCAAGAACCAAATATAGGTAGCAGTATTTAGTATAGTAGTTTGTTTGAGATATTTATATTAAGATGTTAGAACTTTCAAGTATATCCGAAGGAAAAGCCCTGTGAATAGGAACAATGCAGGTACTGATATAAAGGGGAAGCACGTATGTACTCTTAGAAGCTAACAAACATGATGAAAGGTGGGAGTAAGGTATGAAAAGGGGGTGGCAGTGAATAACAAGTCAAGGGCCTGATGGCAGGCAAGGGAAGTCAAGGGAAAAGAGGAAGCTTGAGTAAGTAGGTATTGTACTACAGACCAGGAAATCCTACTCAACCATCTACTTTAATAAATTTGTAAGGACAGAAGAAGAAAGGATGATAGTATTGACACTATTAATGCTTTGGAGGCTATAAATTTAATAATTAGATAAGAATTTAGAAGCACCCATGCTGAATTAAGCTGTGAGAAAACTCTAGAGAAGACAGAGGCAGATAAATGTGGCAGGATTTCAAAAAATGGATGTTAAAAGATCTGAAAGAACACTATAGTATTTTGAAAGGTTTGATAAGATTATGTAAAGTTTCTGGTTCTTTCCTTTCTTAGAAAAAGTGAGGAAAGTATGAATTGAATGGTTCTCAGAAGTTCTTATGGTCTTCTAGTTAAACTATACTCTCACAAAACTTACATAGATACATGTTCACTTCCACAAACATTTCACAAACTATTATAACGTTTTTCTTCATTTTTGTCATCACCAGATCATTTTAACCAAAGAACATGTCAAATTATGAATATTTCATTAATAATGAATTCATATTATCTACTTGATATTATGTTTCCAATTTGCACAGGCACATTTTTGAAATAAAATATTATTTTTCATTTAAAAAAACCCTGGGATGATAATTCATAGAGAAAAAAAAAATATTCATCTGCTTCATTATTTTAAACCACCACAAGTATTTCCTATTAAATGAAAATAAGGCTCTATAATATAATTGATTCATTCTAACTAAATTTTTATGTAACAAATATTCAGTATGTTTTATGCTATTAAATTTATTCATTATATTTAATTTCTTTAACTTTTCATTTCATATAGTCATTTCAACTACAGTAATTCTTTTTCCACAACATATGTTTTCAATTGAAAAATACTCATATAGAAAATAAAACAATAATGAAAACTATAAAGAAGAGTGTTAAATACATATAGTTGACTCTTAACATGGGGCTGAGAGTATCTGACTTCTTCATGTTGTAAAAAATTGGCATATAACTTTTGACTGCCCTAAAGCATACGTGCTAAGAGCCTAGTGGTTACTTGGAGCCTTATTCATAACATAAAGACACCACACATTTTATGTGCTGTATACTGTATTACAGTAAAATAAAAGGGAGGAAAGAATGTTTTTAAGAAAATATAGTGCAGAGAGAATATTTTTTCTATTAATTAAGTGGGAATGAATTATAAGAGTTTTCATCTTCATCATCTTTACTTGAGTAGGCTAAGGTAAAGGAAGAAAAGCAGGGGTTGGTCTTACTGTCATAGGATTGCAGAGGCAGAAAGGGTGGCAGATGAGCAGGCAAATTTGGTGTAACTTTTGTTGAAAAACAAATTTGTGTGTACATGGACCCACACAGTCCACACTCATGCTCTCCACGGGTCAACTGTAAATCCAAGGAATCATGTTAAAACCACCCCAAGTATCATAAGGCAGAGAAAACATGTTTAAGTCTTTTTATGTACATATAAACTCTGTCTAGAATCAAACTTCTCCCAAATAGCTTGTCATGGTGCTAAGTGTAGATAAATAATGTGTATGTCTTCCTTCACAGTGATGTTCCTCTTAGCAGCCCCTGTTGAATGTCCCTGTGATCAAGCATATTGGTTTTAACTATAAATAACAAATATTAATTAATACATTTTAACCTCTACTTGGTTGCAGAAGGGTTCCATGCTCCTAGTCTAGAAGTATTTTGACCATCACAGATCCATATAGACAAATAAGAGAGGCATACCTTCATAATTTTCCTAGGAAGGCCAAAATCACCTAGTTATTCACATTAAATATCTTAAAACTATGCCTAGGAAGTGAGAGTCAGGAGGAATTGGAAAAAATCACCCCCTTCTCCCCAGCTCCCTCCACTCTGACAGTGTCTAAATTTAATCTTCTTGCAGTGTCTTTAATGACATAGATAGTTAAATACATTTGTAGGTCACAAATTTGAACCTTGCATTTAAGAAGCAATTTTCTAAAAGATACCACAGTGAAATGAACAACCTTTATTTTCTTTGAATGTTAATTTTAAACATCAAAAAAAGAAAAAAGTTCTGTTTTATTCTCTAATTATAACCTGAAGGTTTGGCCAGTGTTCCCCAAAGATGTTTATTTTCTTTGGAAAATAAAATAAAAGGGTTTTTCTCTTTAGCTATACACATAAAATCTATTATTTAATTTATGTTGAATTTAATGAGAAATTAGCCAATGTGTTCTAACAGAGTCTGCTGTTAATGGGGAATAGCAATTTCTGCTTAATGATTATTAAATAGCTTTATTGCCAAAATGCATCATTAATACAGAATATTAAATTGGGATGGAATGTGAAACGCAAACGGCATCCATCATTTTCCTTTCATCTTCTCCATCTTCTCCCTCTGCACTGCTGCACACAAGTGACACCCAGAGAGCTGGTTGTGAAGTCACTGACCTTTCTGAAGCAGATGTCTGCACAGCTTGGTGGGCACAGCATCACTCAGGCTCCCTCATGTTTGATATTCCAGAAATCAATCACAGAGGATGGGAAAAGAGATTATGTTTTTGTTTCCTTTCCCCATAAAATTTAAGTTTACAAGAAGTAGACAACCAATGGCAACATCATAATCAACCCCCAAAACGAAGGGGAAAGGCTGATAACTAAATATCCATTAGAAAGTCAGCTAATTCTTCCCTGAAGCTTTACTGCTTCTGACTTATAGGAAACTATGTCCAGAATATGAGAGAACAAAATGGAGTTAAAAATCCTAATTTCTTTCTTTATTCTGTTGCATTATTGATACTTTGTTAGGTTTCTTAGTATTTTTTCCCCAGAGCTGTCATGGTTTTTTTTTGTTGTTGTTGTTGTTTTTGTTTTTTTTAAATAAAAGCAAATATGATTCCTAGATAATAGAATAAGCACAACCGTGGAGGGTGCCTAAAGTGATGTATCAGGAGCATCGTGGAGATGTGATTCAAGACAAAGATAACCAACCTGGTCTTAGTCACTGCAAAACGTGTGAGCACATGAGGGCAGCTTTTCAATCCTTTCCACACTCCCATTTACAAGCTTTATCTGAGCACTCCATTAATCTAAGCAGTATTTTTTTTTTTTCCAGTTGCTATTATTCAACATATTGTTTATAATGGGACAGAAGTTTGAATATATATCATTATTTATTTTTTAAGATATAAAAGTAAAGGGCGGTGCCTGTGGCTCAGTGAGTAGGGTGCCAGCCCCATATACTGAGGGTGGTGGGTTCAAACCCAAGCCTGGCCGAACTGCAACAAAAAAATAGCTGGGCATTGTGGCAGGTGCCTGTAGTCCCAGTTACTCAGGAGGCTGAGGCAAGAGAATTGCCTAAGCCCAGGAGTTGGATGTTGCTATGAGCTGTGAGACGCCACGGCACTCTACCGAGGGCAATAAAGTGAGAATGTACAAAAAAATAGTAAAATGATAAAATTATAATTCTTTTAAAGAAATTCATATAAGTTGAAAAACATTTTCTTTTGTGACCCAGACCTAAAACTTTACATGGAATAAAAGTATCAGTGTAAAATTAATTGCTGGATAATGGTGAGTCATGTGATATTTCTCTGCGTTTGTGTGTGTGTGGGTGCATGTGTGTATTTTATATATATATGAAATAAAACTATTTATAACTCCACCTTCTTTTCATTTGCATCCTTCCATTAAAATGAAGTAGCATTTCCCAGAGGACTCTATAGATTGCTAGGATCTCATTAAATTAAAGACTTTAAGAACTAAGACAGATATGGAAGGAATTGCATTTAGCTCTTTTTACTGCCTATAGCAGCATTACATAATAACAGTGATGAAACAGCAACTTTCAGTTTGATCTTCCAAAGTTCTGTATGTGTACTTTTGCAAACAGTTGCATTAAGGATTTATTATATACACTCGAGGAAATAAATACTATAATTGGCCCTAAAATATTATATTACTTACATTCAACTCATTGTCTTCAATTAGATTCTAAAGCCAAATTTTGGAAGCATGTTTGGACATGACGTTCAGATAAGCAATTGTATTTCAGATTGCAGGTATACATTTTTTGTACATAAAGTAACAACTTACAAATGTTATGACAATTTTTATATGTAGGTAGCTTGTTTAATTTGCCATTTTAGGTCATAGACAATGTATTGACTTAAAAACTAAAATCTGTCTCCTGAATGATAGCAGCTTACTATCATAAAGACACGGGAAAAAATTTAAAAGTCCCTTAATAAGATGATTAAGTTTAATTTCGTGTAAAGGTATACACACACTCACATATCTCAAATCATTCTCTGAACTTGATCATGGTACAATATTGTTTTTTAACTTTTTACCTGGGTTCAAGTCATTGATCCACGTATTGAGATGAATTGCAATCCAGGGATCAGACAACTCTCATTCATCCATGTCTGCTTGCTTCTGACAGGTACTTGGAGAATGAAATTCTGCCTTGGCCCCAGGAATTAAAAACTGACTTGAAAGTCCACCAACCATGAATGATTGCCTCAGCACTTGCTATAAAAAAATCTCTCTTAGTTTAACACATACTATTCTGTTTTCAAGCACTGCTGAAGCTTTTTTCTGACCATGTCAGGGACATCCTTGTTCCATACTGATAGATTTGCCCCAACCTTAAAAACCGAGACCCTGCCTAGAGCTTATGATTCTCCCCCTGACCCCAGAGACAGGCTCAAGACTTCTACATAATCTGTGTATCTGCTTCCCTAATCAACTGTCCTGGAGGTACTGGGAATTCTGCCTACACTCTGTTTCTCAGTGATTACTAACCTAGACCTTTCACTTGGTTGCCAGTTAAATGATCCTTCAAAAAGGATGATTGTTAATTTGTTGAGCTACAATTATGCTTATTATTATAGTCTCTTATTTTACAAACATATTTGACAGAATAGCACAAATGGTAACAGATGTTTGTGTTAGCTTTTTTGCTTTGAATTATCATTTATATTGGACAAAGAGTTTTTTAATGGCATAATCTGATGAGAGAAACTCATACTATATTTTTGTTTTCACTTCATATTGAATGTCCTCAGTTTAAATATAAAAACTGTCAAAGAAGAGGCCATACCAGTAGAACATAAAAACACACTTAGATTTTTAATTATATCATGTGAAAAGGCAGATTTTTTAATAGATAGAGCTACTCAAAATGGAATAAGATAACCAAAGAACAAGATAGCAAGTTTGGAGATATTAAAATGCAGATTAGCCAATTGCTGGATGGTGGTGCTATATGTATTTTCAAACAGCAGAGCTACATTTGAGTGGTTTAGAATACGATCCCTAAGATCACTTTCAACTCCATGATTTTATAATACTGTATAATGTTAGAAGTTGATTGCAACTAAGATTATGAACCCAACTCTTTCCACATGTCCTAAGCTTTTGTAAAATGTGCTGAACCTGTCTGATCTCCCATTCTCTCTTATGTAAAATGTATATAACTATGCTTTCTTTCAGAGCTATGATGAGAATTAAGGAAAGTTTTTAAACTTCTCCAGTTATTTACTTGTAGAAAGTGTTATAATTTCATTATAGTTATTAATAAAACAGTGTTTTATAGGACTTTAAAGACCATCTAGTTCAAATACTCTTTCAAGTGTATAAATGTTCGTTATAGCACTATTGTCAATATAATACAGTGGTAAAACTGTAAAGAATATATTCTTTCTTATTAAATATGGATACAAAGACCATATGATTCTCTCAATTTATGCAGAAAAAGCTTTTGATAATATCCAGATATTATCCAGGGATAATATTTGATCTCTTCATGATCAGAACACTTAAGAAAATTAGTATAGAAGGGACATTTCTTAAACAAATAAAGGCCATCTACAGCAAACCCACAGCCAATATCGTATTGAATGGAGTTAAATTGAAATCATTTCCACTTAGATCAGGAACCAGCCAAGGTTGCCCATTGTCTCCATTGCTCTTTAACATTATAACAGAAGTTGTAGCCATTGCAATTAGGGAAGAAAAGGCAATCAAGGGTATCCACATAGGGTCAGAAGAGATCAAACTTTCACTCTTTGCAGATGACATGATCATATATCTGGAAAACACTAGGGATTCTACTAAAAAACTTTTAGAAGTGATCAAGAAATACAGCAATGTCTCAGGCTACAAAATCAACACCCATAAATCTGTAGCCTTTATGTATACCAACAATAATGAAGCTGAACAAACAGTCAAGGACTCTCTTCCTTTCACAGTAGTGCCAAAGAAGATAAAGTATAATATTTGGGAGTATACCTAACAAAGGACATGAAAGATCTCTATAAAGAGAACTATGAAACTCTAAGAAAAAAAATAGCCAAAGATGTTAACAGATGGAAAAATATATCATGCTCATGGCTGGGAAGAATCAACATTGTTAAAATGTCTATACTACCCAAAGCAATATATAATTTTAATAAAATTTCTATTAAAGCTCCATTGTCATATTTTAAAGATCTTGAAAAAATAAAACTTCATTTTATATGGAATCAGAAAAAACCTCGAATAGCCAAGACATTACACAGAAATAAAAGCAAAGCAGGAGGAATCATGCTACCAGACCTGAAACTGTACTATAAATCAATAGTGATCAAAACAGCATGGTACTGGCACAAAAGCAGAGAAGTAGATGTCTGGAACAGAATAGAGAACCAAGAGATGAATCCAGCTACTTA
>CAUYPK010023187.1:0-17500 GCA_963574355.1 Loris lydekkerianus
ATATTTGTCGACAAATTTTTTTTTTTTTTTTTTTTTTTTAACCGCGGGGGGGGGGGGGGTGGGGGGGGGGGGGGGGGGGGGCCACGGTAGGAGTGATATATAGGAAGACATTTTCTGTCAAGAGGTTAAAAAAAAAATCTCTCTCTCTCTCAGAACATAGAGAAGTCTTTATGGATATGGGGCTGATTTGAAGCTCCCCCAAATATGAAAAAAAGTAGATGACTTTCTCAGGGATTGGGTATAAATGAATTTTTAGAAGTAGAGAAAGAATTAATCAGTAGTGGTTATACTCAACAGGAACTGTTTACTAACATCATAATACTATTTATTCCTAAAGCTGAGAATGAAAAAAAGGAATTTGAGCCTCTAATTTAGACAACTTTTAAATAACAAACCAGTGATAAAAGAAACCCTTCATGGGTGTGCGTGCTCACTGCCCTGTCCTGGGAGCACATTGAGGTCTTATAGCTAAATCCTTTCAGCAAGGCTAAATGCCAGGTCACTGGGTGGATCTAGTGGCCTTGCTCAAGGCTGGTTTCCTTGTTTCATTGACATATAATGAACTTACTGGAAAATATAATGAAAGTCTCTGAAGGATTCCTTTGCTTAAGAAATAAATTCACATGTTCCATTAGTTTAAGTGTGGAACAGACTTCAGAGACTATCAGGGGTCCTCAAACTGTGGCCCATGGGCCACATGAGGCGATGTGTGATTGTATTTGTTCTCGTTTTGTTTTTTTACTTCAAAATAAGATATGTACAGTGTGCATAGGAATTTGTTCATAAGTTTTTTCTTAAACTGTAGTCCGGCCCTCCAACAGTCTGAGGGACAGTGAATTGGCCCCCTGTTTAAAAAGTTTGAGGACCCCTGATTCCCCTCTCCTATGGAGCTGATGGTCACAGACATCAGGAATAGAAGGTTCAGGGCCAGGTCAGAGCCCAGGGTTCTTGCCCCGCCACAGTTACCCTTAGGTGGCTCGGGAATTGAGTTCCCACTTCCTCTTTTCTTTCAGTTTTTCCCTTTTGCTTTTTTCTATTTATTAAAAAATGATATATTCATTATAGAATATTTACAATGTGTAGGTAAATGTTAAGAGGAGGAGGAGTAGGAAGAGGGGAAGGAAAATGGGGAAAGGGAGGAAAAGAAGGACGAAGAGAGAAATGAAGGAGGAGGAAAATTGGAAGATTCGTGGTGTTTCTCAGCAGACATGTTGCAAAGAACAAATATTTCCCTTGTGAGCCCAAAGAGGGAGGAAATAGTTCCTCTTGATTCTATTTGCTGGAATGAGATGATTTCTACCTGTCACATTTATGGGGGTCTCCCGTGCTGGAGAGACTGAATGAAGAGGTCTGGGTAGTGCTGGGGCAGAAAGTGCTACTCCAGACTACAGGGGCCACAGGCCCTAGGACCACCCAGCAGACCACCCAGCTCCAACTTGGTGCCCTCTTGGGCATGAACCTTTGGTACTAGGATTGGAGGCAGGTGGCCTGCAGCCAGCTCTGAACTTCTTTGTGTTCTCATGGCCCAAGGGGTCAGGACAAAATGAGCAGATCTTGATGAGAGAGATGCCATCTGGGAACTCCTCTAGAAACAGAGGAGTGAACTGAGGAGTAAGGACAGGTTCTGTGGCCAGGGCACTTATCACAGCGTATTTGGCCAGTGTCTGACTTACAATGCTCTCTTCTTTCCTCCTGATTATCATCAGCGTCAGTAATGGAGGATATTATTTGAGTCTTTTTCTATTAGCAGCAATAGATTTGCACAAAACCACCCACAGTTTCACATAGCTGTCTCTTGCCCAAGTGTTTGCAAATTGGCCATGAAATAGAGGAAGACTGGTCAGCTCTGATAGTCATTTGGTCCTTGACCTTGGGCCCAATGGCTCAGAAAGAAGTAAATGAATACCATTAGTTTTGTGTTTGTTTCAGATGTTTTCGATGGTAAGTGCCTTTGCAACAGAGAACTGCCTGTCTTCACTGTCATGTGTGGGAACTCACAGCCACTGAAATGGAGTATCCAGAGGTCAGGGGTGGAGGAGGTAGGTACAGCCCTCTGATCCTCCTCCAGAGCACAATAGGCAGGTCTATTATACCTCAGCAGAAACTGTATAACTGCACCTTGTGCAAAGGTGGCCCTCATTCAGTTACCCTGGAGAAACGAGGTGGAGCTACAGAGAAGATTTTTGACAAGTCTCTTAATGCCTAGATGATGTATCTGAAGAAAACTGTACTTGACACAGAAAAGGAGTGTCTAGCCTTGTTTTTATCATGCCCCCTTTTTCTCATAATAAGAATGCTAATGCCTTGTATCTTCACAACAGACCTGAGTTGGCTTACAATATCCTTTCATGCCAGTTGGGTGCACTGGCTCAGGCCTGTATTCCTAGCACTCTGGAGGCTAAGGCAGAAGGGTTCTTTGAGGCCAGGAGTTCCAGACCAGTCTGAGCAAAACAAGACCCCATCTCTACTAAAAATAGAAAAATTAGCCAGGCATTGGGGTGGGCACCTGTAGTCCCAGTTACTTGGGAAGCTGGGATAGGAGGATCACTTGAACTCAGGAGTCTGAGGTTGCTGTCAGCTAGGCTAAAGCTAGGGCACTCTAGCTGGGGCAACAGAGTAAGCCTTTGTCTCAAAGAATGACCAAACAAAAAAAAAACTAAAATTCTTTCATAAGCATGAATTTGTTTTGTCTACATAAATTTCACATGTGTCATCCCAATCACAGAAAGTGATGCAGTTTTTATGGATCAGGGTAATAGTAAGGCGAGAGTGGGGAGTGGAAAGACAGCAAGGGCTTAAGCTGAGGTAGCTCCCACCATCTAGTCTGACACTGGACTCTGGAGAAATTGGGTCAATTCATTCTCAGTTGAACAGGCAGGGAATATACCTGTGCCGTGATGTTCTTTGCTAAGGACAGATTGCGTATTCTCAAAGTCATTCACGACAATACCAACAGTGGACACTGTACTAGGGACTTCGCCATGGTCATTCCATTTAATCTTCACAACCACTCTGAGAAGAAGTAGTATTATCCCAGTTTTCCAGAAGAGGAAGCTAAAGGTAAATAAAATGGAATAATCTACCCAACGCTCCACAGTGAGTAGGCAGCTGAGGCGGAATTTGAACTCAGGTCTATTAAGACTTAAAGCTTCTGTGCTTAGAAACTCCTCCCCCAGCCTCATACCATCTTACTGGGGCTGCTTTTCTTTCCCTGTTTTCATCCCATTCCTCAGGAGCATCTTCCTGGACTATTCTCAGAAAGTCCAAATGATTGTTTCTTCATTAAGCAAAGCCAAGCAGACTCACCAAGAAGCTCAGCTGAACAAAAGAGCCTTCCTGGGACAGGGTTCCTGGTTGGCAGTAATCATGGTAGTCTACAATGTTGCTGTTTTTCTCTCCACATTCAGAACTAACTACCTTATGAGAGAGATGTTATTATTGTTTCCCTTTACAGGAGCGAAACTGAGTCACAGAAAATAATTTGTTCTTGACTATACAGTTTTTAAGGTAGCGGAGATGTAATTTTTAATCACATCTATTTGACTCTAAAACTACTATTATTCCTTGCTATTCTTTTGTGCTCATTTTCAAAATGTCCTAGAAATTCTAATATTTGTATTTCTGAACCATGGTCCTTCCCACTGACTCATGCCCTTAAGAGCAGCACAAAAATCCTTTTTCGGGCTATGTGTCCTGAGTTTGGGTTAGAAAAACAAAATTGGGCTGGGCACAGTGGCTCACCCTTACAATCCTAGCATTCTGGAGGCTAGGTGGGTGGATTACCTGAGGTCATAGGTTCAAGACCAGCCTGAGCAAGAGCGAGACCCGTCTCTAAAAATAGCCAGGGGTTATGGTGGTCCCCTGTAGTCCCAGCTACTTGGGAGGCTGAGGCAAGAGAATCACTTGAGCCCAAGAGTTTGAGGTTGCTGTGAGCTATGAAGCTACGGCACTCTACTGAGGGTGACAAAATGAAACTCTTGTCTCAAAAAGAAAAAAAGAAAAAGAAAAAGAAAGAAAAGAAAAGAAGAACAAAATTGAAGACAAGAAGCTTTGAACATCCAGACTCTCAAGAATGAGCCGCTATTCCTTCTTGCACTACTATTTCAGCAGTGCATTTCTCAGTTGACAGGTGCCCAAGCAAAAATGATGGCTAGTGCTCTGGAGGGGCCTTCAGCCTCCCTGGGAGCTGGGCTAATTGAAGGTCTGAGGGAGTGCAGCTCTTTCTGAGTGAGCAGACATAAAATCCACAGAGGCGAAGTGGCAGCTGTTACTTTTTACTTTATTTTATAGTAGTCTAGAGGCTTTAGTTGGGAGGGCGTGACTCAAGGAAGAGAACGTATCCTGGGCACTAATGGGACCACTCAGTTGCCTCTGGCTTCTGAATTTCCTCTGTCACAGTTTAGCTCCTGTTGTTGGGTTCTCCCCACAGATCAGAAGCTGTGACTCAGCATGGCCCTTTCTGCTACTGTCATTGAGGGGGGAGTTCAGCTACAAGAAAATACTCCTTATGTTTTGTGACACCTGTGAATGCTGCCTGACAGATGTGAAATCAGTTTTTCTAGCGGGCTGGGTAAAGAGGGGATTTTCCTAAGAAATGACAAACACATCGACACCTGGAGCTCCCAATCGGCCCCCACTGACCAGACTCTCTTCTTTGCTTGCCTTTCTTCAGATCCAGAGGAGCTGGGGAAACAATCAGATAAGCAAACAGTCATCTGATTTATGTATTTCCTCCATTGGTAATTAATCATAGGGATGATATTCCCAGGAAGGCTCCCACAGACACCTGCCATACACTTAACTTTAACCACTAGGCCATGTGCAAACAGCAGAAAGCCACCAGTAATCCTAATTTTATCATCCTTTTGGATTCTACTTATGAATGAGGTATAGTTTCACACAATCATCATCTCCCTTGATATCCTATAAAAATATAGGCAACTTTAATATATATATCCAAATTTTAACTCAGGTGATACTCTGTCTACACTGAATTATTTCTTTTACATTGTTGATGAAATAAACAGGAAATATCCATTTGAGACTTAATACCTGGGAAGACAGAGTCACCAGCTGGGTTTGAAGCACACAGTAACTTCTCAAAGAGGACATCTTGGAAGAAAAGTGAGAGTCTGGGATGCAAATGATCCAATTCCTGCAGTCTCACCATGGGGATGAAGTCTCTGTGGATGTTAATGCTTGTGGACCAATGGCCTTTGTGAGAGAAAATGGGCAAAGCGCTGACATAGTCTGGATTCCTAGTGGGGGGGACTGTCCTTTTATTCAGTAAAAGTTGTTTACAAAATATGTAAGTAAGGTTTAATTTGTCCTCAAAAGAGCTTTCAAACAGAAAAAATAAAACTGTCAGAAATACAATTTTCAAGGGGTGAATGATGAGAAATTAGTGAATGGGTACAGAGTACATTATTTGGGTGATGGATTTCCGAAAAGCCCTAACGTCACCACTGTGAATTTGGGCATGTAACAAAATGGCACAAATGAAAAAATAAAAAATATTTATAATTTTCTTAGACTACTTAGTTGTATATATTTTCAGTTTCGATAGACCCAAGTCCGGCAGGTAAGGGAGCAGCTGCTGACTGAGCTCTGGGTGGAGAGGGTGACCTGAGCGGCTAAGCAGCCTACCAGAGCTGTCTTTGAATGAAGCAAGCATGGACCTGCAGGTTTATACCTCATTAGAATGACTTTGCAGCAAGCAAGGAGGAGGTGAGGCCCCTCCCAGGAAAAGTGTAAGCCCCATCCCTGGACTGATTTCCACTTGGCACTGCTGATCCTGATTTGCAATCATTGCTAAAAGCTAACTCTGCCCTGTGGGTAGCTGGTGATTCAGTCTGAGGCCTCCTTTAAAAATATATGACGTTTGCCATTTACTAAAATATATGTACCCAGGGAAAGATGAAGGGAGTGAAAACCACCAAGGTTACTCCCACATCTGTTTTCCACATAAGTACAACCCAATATCCTCCTGACCATCCAGCATTTCCACGAGCATCCAAGGAGGGGAACCCTTAATAGAAGTAAACAAATTCCAAAGATGAAGAGAAGTTTAAGTGTACATTTCAAAATGAGGAGGAAGAGTAATAGTAAGGTCTCATGAACCTTTGGAAAGAAATTAAAAATATATACAGTCAACAAGGTAAAATACACATCTGAAAGGAAATTGAGATATGCATTTGAAAAGACGTGAGTCCCAAAGTTTGATCCAAAGAGCACAGGGGAAGATGGAGAGAGTAAGACATGAAGAACTTACTAGTTCTGTTCACTGCCATCATTCTGTCATCATTCCCACCTGTTTGGATGTAGAAATCCACACATTTGTACCTGCTTATTTATACGTTATGATTATGTCTTTCCAAGGACATGTGGTTGATGTTGGAGGGGGTGGATGTGTAGAGAGGAAGGGAAGGAAGGCCCCTGGCTGCAGGGTAGGACTGTAAACACGGCAAACAGCATCTGAATTCTCCCCTAATCCTCTTTAAAAAGTAGGCTTTATTTTTTAGGTTCTCAGCAAAATTGAGTAGGAAGTACAAAAGGTTCCCATATACCCTCCTTCCCCCCACATAGGCACAGCCTCTTCCACCATGGACATCCTCTACAGTGTGGGACACTGGTTTCAATAAATAAATCTACACTGACACATCATTACCACCCAAAGTCCATAGTTTCCATTAAGGTTTACTCTAACCCCCTTCTTTTGTCTATTTCAGATTAATATGAGGGTCAACAATTAGATTACATTGTTCGCATTGGTTTGGTAAAGTCCAAGTTGTAGTTGAGCCCTTCACCATGGGGTAAGCTGTATACCCTCACGATGTGCCTGGTGGGTGAGGGCTTACCAAACCTCTTCCCCTCCCCCTCCTTCCTCCCTCTTCTCCTCACTTGAATTTAATTGTGTTTTCTTTTGTGTGGGCGTGTAATTGTTCATCTACTGGTTTCATATCAGTTGAGTATATTGGATGTTTGTTTTTCCATTCTTATGAAACTTTACTAAGAAGAACATTCTTTAACTCCATCCAGGTAAATACAAAACATGTAACGTCTCCATCTTTTTTTTTTTTTTTTTTTAAATGTCCGAATAGTACTTCATGGTATACATATAACACAGTTTATTAATCCATTCATGTGTTGATGAGCACTTGGGCTGATTCCACATCTTGGCAATTCTGAATTGAGTTGCAATAAACATTCTAGTGCAAATGTCCTTATGGTAAAATGATTTTTTATCTTCTGGATAGATAACTAGTAATAAGATTGTAGGATCAAGTGGAAGGTTTGCTTTTAGCTCTTTGAGGAGTCTCCATATTTTTTTCCAAAGAGGCTGTATTAGTTTGCGGTCCCACCAGCAGTGTAAGTGTCCCTTCTCTCCACATCCACTCCAGCATCTGCAGCATTGGGTCTTTGTGATGTGTATCTCCCTTACTTTTCATGTGCGGCATAAGGTGGGAGCTCAATACTGCTGTCTGCACCAGCATGGCCCAGAAGTAATACCCTCCTGGTCTTTCCAGATCCTTTTTCAAAGCCTTGATGCTCCCTACCAGTTCCCCCAGGTCCTGTGCCATCTGAAATGTCCCATTTCTTGGTCTGTACTGCCAAGGCACTGTCCAATGTTTGGGTTTTCAGTTCTCTCCCCACATTAGAACTTGTTATTACATCTTATTTTCCTGGGAAGAAGTTCAGTGCTTTTCAGGGTCACATCTACTTATTTATATCTAAATGTGGGCAAGGTGCTAATGAGGGCTACTGGAGCCAAGAGAAACGTATGGGAGACCAGCTCATTCAAAGGAGGGACACTCGAATTCTGAGCATTTCAAGAAGCCGGCTTGAGCAAGCCAGAGGCTCGCTAGCATCAGAGGACTTCTCAAATCACACCAGACAGGAGGCCACCTGTTCTCCTGTGCAGAGAGTGAGCCCTGTATTTTTCATAGCTACCATTTTCTTCACTATTTCAGATTTGAAAAGCAAGGAGTAGGATTGTCTAGAATCAGCTTCTCTTTTTCAGTCTCTTCTTCCTTCCTTCCTTCTTTTACAAAAGATAAATAATTCAATTACGTCTCCTACGGTTAGAGACCTTCAGGCAGTAGTGTACTTGTAATATTTAACAACCAGGTCTCTGAAAAAAAGTAAGCTTATGAGTTTATTATGGATTTTAGTTATATAAAGGGTGTGTGGCATACAGTTTATTACCAGAAATAAAATACACAGCACACTTTATTGTAAACTCCATATAGTCAATTGACAAAGTGCTTTTGTTGACTTCTGCTGAATTTATATATCCATAGCCAACCCATGGCTGCAATTCCACCAGGATAGGACAAATAAAGTCATACCCCTCAATCTGCTAAATCTTTTACTAATAAATTTATTGCCATTACATCTACTATGTAATCTATAGCTTATTTACTATTTATTGCCCACATATGAATTATAACCATTAAACTGAAAGCTCTATCAGCTCTGGTCATATTTGTAATATTATGTATTTTAGACACAGATTTTCACCTCTCTTACCCAGGCTGGAGTGTAGTGGTATGATCACAGCTCACAACAACTTTGAACTCCTGGGCTCAAAAGCCTGACTATAATTTATTTATTTATTTTTTATTGTTAAATCATAGCTGTGTACATTAGTGCAATCAAGGGGTACAATGTGCCGGTTTCATATACAATCTGAAATATTCTCATCAAACTGTTCAATATAGCCTTAATGGCATTTTCTTAGTTATTATATGTAGACATTTGTATTCTATTTATTTATTTAGAGACAGAGTCTCACTCAGTTACCCCTCGGTAGAGTGCTGTGGTGTCATAGCTCACAGCAACCTGAAACTCTTGGGCTTGAGCGATTCTCTTGCCTCAGCCTCTCCAGTAGCTGGGACTACAGGCACCTGCCACAACACCCAGCTATTTTTAGAGACAAGGTCTGGCTCTAGCTCAGGCTGGTCTCAAACGCCTGAGCTCAGGCAGTTCACCCACCTCACCCTCCCAGAGTGAGCCACCACACACAGCCTAATTTTTTTTTTTTAAATAATGGTTTTGTTTAAGAACTGGCTTGCAAAATTCCTGAAAATTGAACAACTGGTTCTGGCTCTCATAAGCAAAGACAGCTCCAGCACACCTTTGCCTTTGGGGCTGGCCACCACCTGGCCTGATTCTCCTCACATTTTCTCCAGAGCAGGGCCAAAATGTAGGACTCAAAAGCCGGAAGCAGGAAGAGGAAGGTCTGCTGACATCTCCATATCTTTGCTTTCTAAGATGCCTAGATATCTGACAGAACAGGGTGGAGCCTCTGGATGAGGATTTGAGCCTCTTTTGTTTTTTTTATTTATTGTTAAATCATAGCTCTGTACATTAGTGCAATCAGGGGGTACAATGTGCTGGTGTCATATACAATCTGAAATATTCTCATCAAACTGTTCAACGTTGCCTTCATGGCATTTTCTTAGTTATTGTTTGTAGACATTTGTATTCTGCCTTTAGTAAGTTTCACCTGTAACCATTCTAAGACGCACCGTAGGTGTGGCCCCACCCATACCCTCCTTCCACCCTAACCTCCCCCCTCCCTTCACCTTCCTTGGCCCTTTCCTCATAGTCTTGTGCTATAGTTGGGTTATAGCCTTCATGTGAAAGCTATAATTTAGCTTCATAGTACGACTGAGTACGTTGGATACTTTTTCTTCCATTCTTGAGATACTTTGCTAAGAAGAATATGTTCCAGCTTCATCCATGTAAACATGAAAGAGGTAAAGTCTCCATCTTTCTTTAAGGCTGCATAATATTCCGTGGTGTACATATACCACAATTTATTAATCCATTCATGAGTTGATGGGCACTTGGGCTTCTTCCATGACTTAGCAATTATGAATTGGGTTGCAATAAACATTCTGGCACAAATATCTTTGTTATTATGTGATTTTTGGTCTTCTGGGTATATACCTAGTAGAGGAATTGTAGGATCGAATGGCAGGTCTATTTTTAGATCCCTAAGTGTTCTCCAAACATCTTTCCAAAAGGAATGTATTAATTTGCATTCCCACCAGCAGTGAAGAAGTGTTCCCTTTTCTCCACATCCACGCCAACATCTCTGGTTTTGGGATTTTGTGATATGGGCTAATCTTACTGGAGTTAGATGATATCTCAAAGTTAAACTAGACATTTAATAATGTCCTTTCTGTTTAAGGCCAACAGGATTTATGCACACACTTTAATAAAATTGCCATCATAATAGCATTCGCTGGATAACTAAGCATATTTCAGATAGATGACTTCTGTATCTCTTGTGTTTGTTAAAGCAACACTGTTAGTTTGCCATGAGTGTAAGTAGAGTAAATTAAGACACATTCTAGTTATTAGAACTGTAAATTTCCAAGGAAACACCTTTTTTTTTTTAAAGACAGTCTCACTGTGCTGCCCTCAGTAGAGTGCCGTGGCCTCACAGCTCACAGCAATCTCAAACTCTAGGGCTCAAGCCTCTCTTGCCTCAGCCTCCCAAGCAGCTGGGACAACAGGCACCCATCACAATGCCTGGCTGTTTTTTGTTGCAGTTGTCATTATTGTTTAGCTGGCCCAGGCTGGGTTCGAACCCGCCAGCCTCCATGTATGTGGCTGATGCTGTAACCACTGTGCTACGGGCACTGAGCCCTCAGGAAACACCTTTTTAAATGTGTTTTTATGATTCTGTTTTAAGCACTGTGATAGTAAGGGTACCTTTATTCTGAGCTGAGTGAAAGAAAGACGTTGGAGGGACTTTCTTTCTTTCTTTTTTTTTTTTTTTTTGAGACAGTTTCACTATGTTGCCTGGTAGAGTGCTGTGGCATCATAGCTCACAGCAACCTCCAACTCTTGGAACTCTTGGGCTTAAGAGATTCTTTTGTCTCAGCCTCCCAAGTAGTTGGGACTACAGGTGCCCACCATAATGCTCAGCTACTTTTTGGTTGTAGTTGTCATTGTTGTTTGGCAGACCCGGGTTGGGTTTGAACCTGCCAGCTATGGTGTATGTGGCTGATGCCTTAGGCATTGAGCGACAGGCGCCAAGCCTGGAGGGACTTTCTTAAAGAAAGAGAGTAACTTCATGGAAAACAAAGTACTTTAAGAGTAGAGATCTCCTGAACACTGAAGAAAAATTCATTGTGTAAGTGTAAGAATAAGTTTCAGAAAAAGTTGAGTGCTTATAAATCAAAATTTATCCCAGTAGTCCATCTCCCACATTTCCCCTATTATTTTTTACGTCACCATTTAGTTTAACTTAGATTACGATATGCCAAGCCTTGGAATGCCTTTCTTCCTTTTCTCAGTTGATCAAATTCCTATTTGTATTCATTTCAGACCCAGTTCAATATACCTAATTTTTTTTTTTCCCTTCGCAAGTATATCTTAAAACAGAAAGAATATTCCTAAGGTATATATTTTTTTTACCTAGGCATAATCTAGGTATATTCTTATACAAGTTTTCCCGATATATTCTCACTGTAGGAGAGATAGTTCTTTTTTCTTATTGTGTCAAACCTAGTATTGTCAGAATTAATCCAATAACTTTTTGTTTAATTAAACAGTCTCCTAGTTTATTCATTTCTGGGGATGGTACCATTATCCAATCAATTGTATAAAGGCTAAACACCACAGGCCATCTTTGCTGTCTCCTTCCTTCTTAGTTTTTCATAGCTAGACTATTACCATTTAATCCAGTTTTCCCTGCTAAATAATCTGTCATCACACTGGTTCTTTCTATTTTCAGTGCTTCTACCACAGTTCAAACTATCATCATCTCTAGTAGAATACTACAGTAGTCTTCTTTGGCTCTTAAAGTGAGTGTCTTGTAGACATCATATAGTTGTATCATTTAAAAAAATTTTTCTGCCAATTTCTGTCTTTCTGATGGAGAGTTTGATCCATTTTCATTTATAGTAGTGATCTTTGTCTGGGCATGGTGGCTCACACTTTAAATTCTAGCACTTTGAGAGGCTGAGGCAAGAAGATTGTTTGATGAAGCCAGGAGTTTGAGAACAGCTTAGGTAGCAAAATGAGACCCTATCTCTGCAAAGAAAAAAAAAAAAAAAGGATTTAAAAATCAGCCAGGCATAGTAGTATACACATGTAGTCTTAGCTACTCAGAAGTCTGAGGCAGGAGGATTGCTTGAGCAAGTTTGAGGTCATTGTGAGCTATAATCAAGCCCCTGCACTTTAGCCAAGGCAACAAGCAAGACTCTGTCTCAAAAAAAGCAGTTACTGATAAGGGGATTTCAGCTTTTTTTGTTCTTCATTTTATACATTGCTATCTCTTTTATGTTTACTTAATTCTTTTGTAGTACATGTTTTCTTTTCCTTCTTATTTCCTTTTTTATATATTCTATACCATTTTCTTTGTGTTTACCATGAGGATTACCTTTAACATCTTAAAGTTATAATGCTCTAATTTGAATTTATACTAGCTTGCCTTCTGTAACAGGCAAAAACTGGTCATTTATAGCTCTTCCCAACCTGTTTCATTTATTAATGTCAAAAATTGCATCTTTAAACATTGTGTGTCTGAAAACACAAATTAATAACTTTTAGTGCACTCACTAGTTTATTAAATCATATATGTGTTACAAAAGAAAACGTAGAGTTACAAACCGTTGTTGTAACAATAACTTCTACAATCTCTCATTGTAGAAGTTATGTGTTGACATTTAGTGAGACCTTCATTTCTTTATGCAGATTCAAGTTACTATCTAGCATCCTTTCATTTCACCCTACAGGACTGTAGGGCAGTTCTTGCAGGGCAGGTGTACTGGAAATAATTTCCATCAGCTTTTGTTTATCTGAGAATGTCTTAATTTCTCCTTCACTTTCCAAGGAAAGTTTTGCTGAATATAGGATTCTTGTTAAATAGGGTTTGGCCTCCTTAACCCTTTTTAAATTTAACCTCTCTTGGCCTCCAAAGTTATTGATGAGAAGTTTGCTGATAATCTTATTGAGGATTCCTTATATGTGATGAGTGATTCTCTCCCTGCTATCAGAATTATGTATGTTGTTGACATACAAAAGTTTAATTATAATGTTTCTCAGTGTGGGTCTCTTTGAGTTAATGTTACTTGGAATTTGTGGAGCCTCTTGAATGTTTATATGTCCTTCACCAGGTTGGAAAAGTTTTGGGGGGAAGTTTTAAGTCTTAAAATGATTTCTGTGCCCCTTTCTCTTTTCTCTTTCTGGACTATCACCATATGTATGTTGGACCACTTGATGGGTGTCTAACAAATTCCTTAGGCCCTGTTCATTTTTCTGTGTGTTGCTCGTATTTAGTAATTTCATTTGTCCTATTTTCAAATTCTCTGATTATTTCTTCTGCCTGATCAAATTTGCTTTTGAATCCCTTGAGTGAATTTTTAATTTCAGTTGTACTTTTCAGCTCTAAAATTTCTTTGTGGCTTTTTTTAGGTTTTCTGTCTCTTTCTTGATATTTTCATTTTGTTCATATATCATTTTGTTAACTTTCTCCATGTCTGCCTTTAGTTCTTTGAGCATCTTTACAACAGTTGTATTAAAATCTGGTTGGTAGATCTGCTGTCAGGTCTTTTATCAGGGATAGTTTCTGGTTTTTGTTTTTTGGTTTTTTTTTCCTTTTAATGGTCTATACTCATCTATTTCTTAATACTCTTTGTGATTTTTGTTGTTGTTTTGGAAAACTAGACATTCAAATCTAATAACGTGATGATTCTGAATATAAGATTCTGCTCCTTCCCCAGGTTTGCTTGTTTTTGTTTTAGATTGAAATAGCTGTCTGTTTGCTGAAGATCATCCTAAAGTATAAACTTAAGGTCTTCTCAGGACTTTTCTAAGCCTGCACGTTTGTGTACAGAGACTTACTAATTTGCCTCAAATATGCTTTTGCTTTTGAATGTCCTATTCTTTGAGATATAACTGCCAAAAAGGGGAGAAAAGAGAAAATGAAGAGGAGAAAAATGGTATTGACCCTTTAAGTTTCCTGGAAGTCACTTTGGCTTGAAGCAGAAGGTTATAGGGAAAGGGGTGCTACAATGGCTGCTCTGTGTTCATTAGCCTGAGTCAGTGAGCAGAGAGCCCAAACTAGGGTCCTATTTGCCCACCCTGGCCTGGCCCCCACAAGCAGCACAGGAGCTGCTGTACACTACTGCATACTACTGGGCTGGGGATAGGAAATGGATAGCCACTGCCAAGGGAGTGGCTGAAATGGAATAAGATTAACCTCAATTTATCATCCAAGTTTTCTCTGGAAGTTGCCTTTAGTAGACTTGAGAATTCTTAAATAACTGCATCAGCTGGTACAATTGTTGTCAAAGTTGGGAAACAAGATGACCTGATCCTTTTAACTCTGCCTTCTTCCCAGAATTCTCTCCTGCAAGTCATTTAAGTTAATTAACATTCATTACCTCACATAGTTATCCACTGCCTCCCCCAGAACAACTATAATATATTCATTAACCAAAAAACTCTGAATACAATATATTATTATTAACTGTAGTACTCATGTAGAGTATTTCATTTATCTATTAAAAATATGTAGTTTTTTAGTCAAATTATAGGGGATATCTGTGTACCTAGTGGTATACTGTGGAGTGGTTATAAGATAGCAGAAGAATATTACTTACTTGGTATATCACAAAAAACATTTAGATGTGTTTTTGGTTGTTATAGAGCTTTTTTTTTTTTTTTTTTTTAAGGAGATTGTCTCCTTTGTTGCCTTTGGTATAGTGCCATGACATGATAGCTCTCAGCAACCTCAAACCCTTGGGCTCAAGAGATTCTTTTGCCTCAGCTTCCCAAATAGCTGGGACTATAGGCACCCACCACAACGCCTAGCTATTTTTTAGATATGGGGTCTCGCTCAAGCTGGTCTCCAACTTGTGAGCTCAAGCAGTTCACCCACCTCAGCTTCCCAGAGTGCTAGGAGTACAGGTGTGAGCCACTGCATCCAGCTGTTATATTGCTTTAAAAAAAAAAAAAACCTTAATCATAAGGATATACTGGTATAGAGATATAATTTAATTAGAAACATACAAATTATAATTCTGCAAACTATTTTAAGATAATCTTTATCTGATTTTTAAGTATCATTCATCTATTCAAATACATTACCTTGTAAACAATTGTGTATGGGTGCATGTTTGTTTTCTTTTCTTTAATTTTTATGCATGTTATAAATTTTTAGGAAAAAAGTAGAGAAAAAATCTAACCTATCAAAGTGTCTCATTGTCCTTTAAAAACATTTAGAAATACGATAGCTATTAAATCCAGTTATGCTTTTTATTTAGTAGCATTAAATATGTAAAATATGTACATACTCATATATATTAATTGCAGATTAATACTTTCTAAAAGTGCAGTGGTGCCCACAGACAAAACCGGGAGCACAGAGGTTCAGGTCAGGTTTATTGAAAAGGGACAGTGACCTGCCTGGGCAGGGCAAAGATGTCTGCGTTCAGGGGCGTAGTTAGAGACCTCTCTTATATGGGCCCCTAGGAAGGAGGGCAGATTCTATAGCTTGTCTGGAGGGTTTTTGTGGGTTAGTGTCCTTTGGTGTGAATTTTGGAGATGGGGTTAAGTGGGGAGCATTTGTGTAGGGCCATGTTAGGCTACCCAACATTTTCCAATAGCATTCTGGAATCTTCTCTCTCCCTGTTTAAAATCAAAACACAAAAAATTATCAAAATTTTCTATATATCAACAACAGTCAAGCTGAGAATCAAATCAATTATTTAAGAATTATCAAATTCTCAGTCAAGCTGAGAATCAAATCAATTATTTTCTTTGTTGCTACTCTGAAAGAGTAGCAATCTTTGATCATTTGGTCTTTGAATTCGTTGAATTCTTGAGATATCTTTTGGGTTACTGCTTGGAATTCTAATTCGATCTTATTTGCTATCTAGATTCTGAATTCGATTTCTGACATCTCAGCTATTTGTGCATGGGATCTTTCAGAGTAGCAACAAAGAAAATAAAATACCTAGGAATATACTACATATTTAAGGAGGTGAAAGACCTTTGTAGTGAGAACTATTGAGCACTGAGGAAAGGAATCACAGAGGATGTAAACATAGGGAAAAACATATCATGCTCATGGGTTGGCAGAATCAACATTGTTAAAATAGCTATACTGCCCAAAATGATTTACAGATTCAACACAATCTCCTGTAAAATGCCTATGTCATTTTTTGCAGATCTAGAAAAAAATAGTTCTGCGTTTTGTATAGAACCAGAAAAGACTCCAAATAGCAAATGGAACCTTAGGTAATAAGAACAAGTCAGGCTTGGCACCTGTTGCTCAGTGGTTAGGGTACTGGCCACATACACCTGGGCTGGTGGGTTCGAACCTGGCCCCGGGCCTGCTAAACAACAATGACAGCTATAACAAAAAAATAGCCAGGCATTGTGGCCAGCGTCCGTAGTCCTAGCTACTTGGCAGGCTGAGGCAAGAGAATTTCTTAAGCCCAAGAGTTTGAGGTTGCTGTGAGCTGTGAAGTCATAATACTCTACCAAGGGTGAAATAGTGAGACTCTGTCTAAAAAAAAAAAAAAAAAAAAAAAAATCAGGAGGCATTTCCTTACCAGACTTCAAGCTAAACTACAAGACTGTAGTAACCAAAACATCATGGTACCTACATAAAAAAGAGACATAGACCTATGAATCAGAACAGAGAACCCAGAAAAGAAACCATCCTCATATTCCCATCTGATCTTTGCAAAGCAGAAAAAATCATACACTGAGGGAAAGAATCCGTATTCAATAAATTGTACTGGGAAAACTGGGTAGCCACATGTAAAAGACTGAAATAGGATCCACACCACTCACAAAAATTAATTCATTATGTATAAAAGACCTAAGCCTATGGCACGAAACTTAAGAATTCTGAAAGAAAATGGTGGAAAAACTCTTACAGATACCAGCCTAGGGAAAGAATATGTGAAAAAAACCCCAAAAGCAGTGGGCAGTATTGGTGAGCTTTCTAATGAGTAAAGGGCAGGCTTAGTACCACAAAATAAATAAATAAATAAATAAAATTATTAAAAACATTAAAAAAAAAAAAACCCAAAAGCAATCACAGCAACAATGAAAGTAAACAAATGAGACCTGATCAAATTAAAATGTTTCTGAACAGCTAAAGACACAATCAGTAGAGTAAGTAGACAGGCTACAAAATGGGAGAAAATATTTGCATGCTGTACATCTGATAAAGAGTTGATAACCAGAACTTACAAAGAACTGAATTCTTATCAGCAAGAAAAAAATAAAACAACCCCATTAAAAAGTGGGCAAAAAACGTAAACAGAAACTTTTCAAATCAAGATAGATGAATGGCCAATGAACACATAAAAAACTGTTTTACATCTGTAATCATCAGGGAAATGCAAATCAAAACCACAATGAGATATTCAACTAACTCCAGTGAGAATGGCTGTTATCAAAAAGTCTCCAAACAACAGATGCTTCCACAGATGCAGAGAGAAAGGAGCACTTACACAGTGTT